>JACDJE010000137.1:1843025-1881428 GCA_016647715.1 Pavo muticus
AATGGACAGGCATTGCCTTGAAATACTTCTGGAAGAAGTGTATTTATTACAATACTGAACAATTAAACAGATGGTTTAATGAAGTCAAGGTATTATGAACAGCTTTTTTCTAGAGATAAGATGAATGCCTTTCCCAAATTGGCTCCTTCTAACCAGTAAACAGATCTTTGATTGGAAGAATCATTTTGTCCCTCAGTAGTTACTGGGCAGTGATCTATAGTACGTTCTGTCTTGTTTTACATCTGAAAACAATTTTTTTCCTTTTTTTTTAATTTTTATTTTTTTATTATTTTTTTGGACTGGAACACTTGCAAAGGCAGGAGTATTATCCTTTCTTCATCTCCTTTTCCCACTAAACATCAGATTAACTCACAAGAACCATTTGGGGATAATTAGCGGTTACTTCTCATCCAGAAGTAGATAAAGTGACATCAAATCTCGGGATGACTTGAGACTATGTCTGTGTTTTATTCTAAAATATGTGATAGATTTTTATTGTATGTTTGTAAAGCAGTAAACTTAATTAGTGTCATGCATGTCATTTGCTACAGTAAAGAAAGCTCTAACTACTAACTGTGTTAATGTTCACAAACCCTAGTAGCCCTGATGCTATCAACACTGTAATGAAAGCAGAGAATGTTTTTTTCTGACATCTTTGAAATTCACAAGTGCAGCTGAGGCTTGTTTTGGCAGTATTCTTAGAACAAAGCATCGTTAAGTCTGTGTCCTGAATATCTTTTATAATTAATTTGAGATTGAAAAAGGCAATATATTTATATACTATAATTAATACAAATTTGAATGGAATATTACACTGCAATATTATAAAAAATGGATTATTTTTGAAAGACATCACAACTGAAGCAGTACAGTAAAGAGAATACAAAAATTAGCAGTGACTGAACATTGATAAACTCAGTGTTTGTGTACAGAAATGGATGTAGAGAAATATTTCTTTGTGACATACTTCCAACAGAAAAAGGAAAATCTTTTAAATAGAACTTGCTATATCTTTCCACATTAATTCTGACGTTTAAAAGTACATGCAAGTGCTGATTCTGTCTCTGTTAAAATATGAGTATCTAAGTGAACAGATAAATACTAGACTTCTGAATTATGATGGCTAAGAAGGTGCTTTCAGGCTTTCATTCTGGCATGAAGTTTGTGCATTCTGTCACTAAAGCCAATGTCGGAAGCAAGAAGCTGGGACATCAAATGAAAGAAAACACTGTGTCTCTAAAGATCCTGATCTTATGCTGACATATGTACCATTNCATTCAGAAGCTCTGCAATCCTGAGAAACCAAAGATCTCCCAGAATACATTTAAGACCTCCCAAGAATTTCCAGAAAAATTATCATTTACCCAAAACATTAACTTCATTCCTTAAATGCAACCCTTAATTCCCCAACATATGTTTACATTATCCTGCTGAGCTGCTACTTCTTTCCTGTTGTAACTTTCTGCGGTAGGCAGTGATACTGAGAGCTTGGTCCTATGTGGCCTGGTTTTTTACTCATGACAAAAGAGAAAATTTTCCTTTTTGCCTCAAGCACAGTCAGAGTTTTTATCCTTCAAGAGTTCTTCACTTGTGAATTAGAATAATCTTTAGTGCAGGCAAACAGGGCCCTGGAATTTGAGAAACTCCAGTGATAATTTAATGCTTATGGAAAGTCCAAAGAATTTGGTTGCCCTCTGATCTTTCCATTCCAGTTGGAGTGAAAGTATTTGGCTGAGCGTTTATGCTTTGCAGGGATATAATTAATTAAGGTGGTTAAATTGACTGATTCATTTCATCTTACACAATGCACCAAAATCTTTGTGAAAATCCAGTGAGGAGAACTTTTACAACTATGAACATACGGCAGGTACTTTATAGTTCACTTGCAGGTTATACCACTAGCATTAGCATTAGTATTAATTACTTATCAGTTTTACAGGCATTTCAGGGTGTCTGCATGATCCCAGCTGATCGGGCTGTTACCTGTACAAGCATTGTGCATCAATTCTGTTGACATGTGGAATTAGGAGCTTCCTAAGCCCTGCTAGTCTTTTTTAACACTTTTTTTCAGAAAAGTCAGTTTCGGACTGCATGACTCTCCATAGCTGAAAGCAAAACCATCTGGAACCCCAAACGCAATGATACTGCTCTAGATGATCTTTGTGAGTATTGTCTTTCTCCTTATTTCTGGGTTTCTAACTCCCCTAAGAGAACAGTGATTTGGTATGGTAAGGATATTTCTGAACTGGTGAATGAGAATGGGAATGATAAATGAGAAAGCATGTGTTTCTAAAGAGCTTGATTCCTTCTAAAAGGGTAATGTTCTTTCCTTTCTGAAGGAAATGAAGGTTATTCTTCATCCTGAAGGTTCTACTAACTGCATACATACACTTTATTTTCACTGCTTTTCTGCCTTATTCCCTTAGTTCCTCACCTCCGAACATCATAAACAAAAATGCCTTTCTTTACATAGTCCTTTCCTACAGATAGCCAAGAAGCCAACAGAGAAACTGACAGTCTGCTATTGTTAATGGGGGCAATATGGGTCACTGCAGACACATGACATTCAAGAATAAAAGTTTCATAGTTATATACAAATTCACTGTACTCTAGAGCCATGGGACAGCGAAAATATCTTTTGTATCACTTTACGTTGGAAGACAACATTCCTCACTCAGTTTTTCTCTTTTTCCCATAACCCTTTCACTCACTTCAGAACAACTTGGAGAATCACTACCATTAGCATTGCTGAGCATCTAAGTGAATTATCTTTTGTAGGTGAGAACGTAGATCTTGTAAAAGAGAGAAATCTACAGTAGTTTTTTTCTCATAGCAGAATGGAGACCAGAAGATTCTTCAACATCTTTTTCTAAGATAATTCTATGAGTAATTTAAAGAATTCTTACTTTTCTGAAGTGATTATGTTATCTACAATATAAAGTAAGCCTAAAGCAATACATTCTTTGCAATTAATGAAAACATGAACAGAACAAGCCTGGAGATAAACATATTTGCCTCTGGCTTTGAATGCAAGACTTTGCATCTGCCAAGCTCACCTCCACAGTCTTTAATGGCAAAAAGAAATTAGAGCTTTGATGTAAATGCTTTGAATTACTCATATCTAAAGTAAGCTTCCAGACACATGTGACTACATGCCACCCTCTCCTAAAAAAAAAATGAAACAAATAAATATGTATTTCTAAGCATTCATACTCTATGATTTTGGTAAACAAAAGCTTGTTATATAAATTTGCTTAAAAATCACTGCATATAGATGTTGTGTTACTCACTGCTAATAGGATGCTTGCCATCACTTGGGAAATTAACTGCAGAAGTGAGAAACAGAACTTTCTAGTTGAAAATGTATTGTTAAATGCCTATTCATGAGAGCACAAGAAAGAACTTTGTTACTGTGAAGGTGACAGAGCACTGGAACAAGCTGATAGAGAAGTTGTGGAATCTTCTCTGGAAATATTCAAGATCCACTTGGATGCTTTCCTGTGTAATCTACTGTAGGGAACCTGCTTTAGCAGGAGGTGGGACTCGATGATCTCCAGAGGTCCTTTTCAGCCCATGATTCTGTGATTCTATGTTACTCATCAAGAACATAGGAAAAGGTATGCATGTCAAATGCTAAATTTGTATTCATTGATTAGATCATACAAATGAGACTGGAAGTCAAACTTGCTATTATAAAACTGGTGCTCAAATGATTTTAAAAAGATACAGCTGTTCACAGAATGGCAGATAATACCTTTGAGCAGTATCACTGCTATTGCTTACAAATATTATTTTAGTTGCAAAAGATTGTTACTGCATTCAACTTTTTTTGTGAGTATAGCAAAATTTCTATATGGAACTACGATATAATTAGTTAAATATGTCTGGNTCCAGTCTCAGATTCCAAAACAATTTAACTTGCCATTGGCTATGTATAAAGTCTTAAAGAAAAGCAATGCGAAGGTTGGAGATGGGCTCAAAGGCTCTTGCATGAGTTCATCCTCAGTAAATGGCAGTGTTCCTTGCAGAAGAGGTTAGTATCATCATCATCATTGTCACTTTAGCTGTGACAAAAAAGAGATAAGTGACTTCAGTGATCTAATCCGACATGTCCCAAGAGCCATGTTATCCACTAGGGAATATAGCAACAAACAATATCTACTGATCTAAAGAAGCAACTTGAAAAGGGGAAAAAAAAACAAAGAAAGGAGCTGGAATTTGAATTAGTTCCTGCCCAAATAACATATTGCATCTGTGACACTTTGTTCTGGTACTAATTTCCTGACAGCACTCACCACAGACAGTTCCTGTTCCCTGGCAAGAACTAACAACACTACCTGTGCCTCTGCAGATGGTTTGGTGTGTATATATCTTTCTGGAAGCACACAGTTTGTTTTCTGCCTGGGATGTATTTGCCAGAAATTTTCAACTGTCAAAACAACCCCTTTTCTAGCTCATGATCTCACCACAGTGTACCCATTAGGCTTCTGTCCAGCCCAGAAAGACCATGGTGACATGCATTGCTGAGCACTGGACTGTGTTCTCATGATGAAGCGCTAAGTTGAAGTTGGCTTGAGAGGAGAGGCAGTCAGCTTGGAATAAGACCTGAGAGAGGTTAGTTTTGGAAATGTTTATAGCAGCATTTTGTGTGAAATAATGCAAAGATGGGGCTCGCTGGGTCACAGTTTGGCAGCTGGGAGGAGGAGGACAGTGAAGAATGTGGAGCTTTTATTTGTCCTTTTACATATATCTGTGAAATAAGTGAGATAGTTACTCTGGCTGGAATCTTCCTCTTGGAAGGGAAAGAGGACAACAACAGTAAGAAAGCTGTACATTATTAATCTGGTACATTTGTGTTAAAAGACATACACTCTCCAGCTTCAGCTCTCATGGAGGGAACAAATCCTGTCAGGATAGCATTGCAATATGAAGAGAAGAAGTGGGGCAGCACCATCACCAGGACATATTCATGGCATCTGGTGAGCAAGTCCCATCCTCAGAGCTGTGTGTGCCTGTGGAGTAGAGGAGAATGGAAGCATAAGCTATTTGGGGAAAGATTTTTTGCAAATGCCCATCAAAACAGTCCATGCCATTCCATTCCCACCATCAGCTTCGTCCCCGCTGGGACTTTTTGTTAGAAAGGTTGACCTGGAAAAAAAAAAAATCTGTTAAACCTGGAACAAATTTTGGAGGAGGCTCCATTTGGATTGGTCTCTTAGTTGAGAAGTGTTTTTTGGGAAGGGGAAGGAAAAGAAAATGTTTTGAAATGGTCAAAGTATCCCATGACTGTGATTTCTGAACAATAAATTAATTCTCTGGTTCAGTTCTTTCTTTGGATAATGTATGCTAGTGAAAAGAGGGTATATCTTTCAAAATATCAACATTAGAATTGATGATTTGGAAGTAAGCGAACATAGGTTTTGTTAACCTATGTTAATGAATGAAATATCATTTATTTCTATAATCACATTACAGATTTCTTTTTTCTCATTTTGACTCTTAGTTCTGATGTAGGAAGGGCAGGGGAGAATGTCAGAGTGCCTGTGAATATTTTCACAAGGACTGGGGAGAACTTTTTCCCACGCCACTCTACAATCAAACCCTCCAGATGCCAACAGATTACTGATTAGGCTTTCCTGCCCTTCACTTGGGATCATCGTTTTGCAGAGCACTTGGGGACAGAGCAAAAGGCACCTCTCATCATGCTGTTAATGATGTTTTTCCACAAACTGTGAAAACACATTCCCAAGAAATGCCTTAAATGAGTGACTCCAGAAATGCCGTTAGTAACCACTGTTTTTCAATCTCTGTGACTTATGTCTTCAGATATCATGAAACTGGCTTTAAAACTGCATGAATGATGATTCTGTTGTCAAGCTTTTCATTAGACCCATTTAGTTTCAGCACATGAAAGCTGAGTGTCTCATGGAGGACAATTGCCAGAATTTAAATGGTCAGAGCAGGTAGCAATGCAAAGGCAGCTTGCAGCTGAGACTGGGGGCATTGGGTCTCCGCATGAATTTCTCTTTGGCAGTAGCCATTGCTTAGGAGTCACATACCTCTCTGTGAAGCCTAGCCCGCATAAGCAGGCAGCCTTCCTAAGGACAGTACTTAGGATATCTCCCAGAAATACCCACACATACCTAGTAGAAATGACAAAACCTGCAGCAGAGGATACCACACGTGAGGCAGTGGTTCTTTCCTGCATCCAATCTCACTTGTTTTGAGAAGTGTGATGAACAAGTCTTTGAGCTGAATAGGTCTGATATCAGGGAAAGTGGGTCGCTATGGTGAATATCAAGCCAATTAGTCGTGCTGGGTTTTATCCTGAGAGTGTGGAAGAAAGATTCATTCAGCTGTAATCACTCTGTGGGAAAAAAAAAAAAAAAAGGAAAAAAAAAAGGAAAAAGGCAAACCTGGGACCTCTGCACCTCTGCCTTGTCTCAGCTGTTTCATCTGCACTTATGAGAGACCAGAGCCGCAGGGATGCTAATGGGATCCCTGGTGATTTTAGTGGAGTTTCCTATAAAAGCTCTAGGTCAGAGCGTCATTCTCTCCTACAGTAAAGCTGGCTTATAGCAGTGACAAATAAATCTCACAGGTATTTAACTAGCACCCAAATCTTTTTTCTCTTCCTAGGACATGCTGCCAGCCTGTGACCTTCTGCAAGGCAGTCTCAGGGCCAGCAGTGTAAAGGATGAGATAGAACTTCCTCCCACTGTCATCACAAGCTTAGAGAAGAGATGCTAACAGCCTCCTGTGTACTGCAGTGGAAGGCAGCTGGCACAGAAAGTATGGAACCACAAGAAAAAGTGAAGCCAGAGCTTTTGAGAAGGGAGACATTGGCTATTTGCTGAAATTTGTTATGATTGATTTTGACTTAGGCTCCTTTGTCTCTTCAGCTTTTATGGAGAGAAAAGGAAAAGAACAAAAATGTAGCAAATGCTGTTTAAAAACAGCTACAATTTGCTGTAATGGTGCATGGCCTCTCAACTTCATTTTTAATTAATTTCCAAATCCAGGAAATCCATTCATCACAATTCGGGAATGCTGGAAAACTCACTGAGGAACTACAAAGGGCAGGTAAAGCAAAAGCATTTAAAATAGTTGCAGATGAGCTGATAAGAGGCTCAAAGAAACAGTTAAATTTGTGTGCAGATAACTTAACCACAGTATCTGGAATGTATAAACATAGCACTTTTTTTTTTTTTTTTTTTCTGGCCTTAGAGCATACTGTTGTTATCAAAGCACATAAACATCAGTGGTGTACTTTTGCTTGTAATTAGGGCTCTTTCCTTGTGAAAGAAGGGTGCATATTTCTAACTAGTGTCCTACATTATAGCTGTTCTTTCTTCCAGTGGGCAGGTTCAGAACCAGGAACCCATTTACTGGGTTACCTCGGTCCTGAGCAGAAGCAACTTCAGACATTGGATGCTACTGTTCAAAGGCTGTAATGATTTGACTGAGGAAGAAATTCAGTATAATTGTAACTAGATTGTAGTAACCTGTTCTTAATGTACAGAATGATGAATGTTGTAGCTTTGAGATTACGTAGCATTGAGATTCTGCAACTTAATACTCAAGCCAGGATAATACAAATGTAGGTGATGCTTATGGAGGTGCAACTGTCTTGTCAGGGTCGGTGAGAATTAAAAGTCATGTCCTGAATGCTTAGCAGCTACACCATACTTACATTCCAGATGTACTCTACAACTTTAAGAACCAATCTAATAGTTTAAAGACATTTGTCACCCAAAGTGCAGTATGATAACTGAGAAGAGATACATTTTTCAAAACATTCCTTCTTTTCCAGTTCTCATGTTGAACTTTGATCAGTAGACTTCATTAATTCTTTACAAAAAAATCTTTTTTTTCCCTTATCTTTACATAGGAGGAAAATTACATTTTCTTAATGGGTACAAACAAAGGAATAAAAAAATCTTCTAAGTTCTTATTCACCTAAAAACCCTTTGTGTCTGCATGCTCAGAAATATTTATAAATGTTCAAATTATGATCATGCATATAGTCTCTTAAGTAAAATTAAGATGCTGATAAATAATGGAAAGGTAGACAGTCTAGCCATAAAAACATAATCTTGATGTCAGGTTGAATACATTTATAGTTTATACATCAATTATATGTATTTCTTTCAAGTTCATTATCTCTTACTGATTTTAAAGACTACCTGAATTTTTTTCATAGGTTAGTGTTCTTGTCATTCATTGACTTGACTGCTTTTTGGATAAGGACCCGTAGCCACTCCATATTGAAATGGTTGTGTGTTTGCCCTTCATTTTGATGCCTTCAAGGAAATTTTGTCTAATGACAGAATTTTGGCCATAATTGTAACTTATTACTTAAAAAGTGAAATTTATGTAGTTAAAAGTATTTTTAAGTATCAGTATTTACCATGTTACGGGTAATGGTCTGCAGCAATATGATGTAAAATTTACTGATAAAGTACTTTAATGTCTAAATGCTAACACATACACAATTCATCTACCTTGGCACATCTAAAACAGTAATTACCTAATGCCATTCACACAGTGTGGGGTTAATTGAAAGAGGTCTTGACCTTTGTGACCTGTCAGTTTTGCCTAGTCAGCTTGACCCAGGTCAGAGATTCTGCCTGATAGCTTTTTCTTATCATAAAAATTTCTTGTACCTAGAAATAGTGCTTATATATTTCTCTGCATCTACAGTTTTGTGTATGTATGTATATCATAAGAGTGTGCATATGTATGCACAGTAGTAACTAAACAATGAGAACATTTTTCTTTTATTTTTCTTTCTCAAGTAAAACAGGCATTATGTAAATTGCAAAGTGAAGATGATATTTCTTTTCAGTTTGTATCTTAGTCATGCTCCCAAAGCTAATTTCCTAGATGAGACAAAGGAAATTTATTGTTGCTTATGTTATCACAAATGATTTTGGAAAGAGATTTTGACAGATACATAAGGTTTTCAAGTAGTAATATATACTAAAATAAATCATCTTTAATGAAAAAATATAATTAGTCACAGCTC
The DNA here is from genome assembly GCA_016647715.1 of Pavo muticus. Taxonomy (NCBI): domain Eukaryota; kingdom Metazoa; phylum Chordata; class Aves; order Galliformes; family Phasianidae; genus Pavo; species Pavo muticus. Next base: position 1,852,054 of record JACDJE010000137.1, read on the forward strand.
TTAGTAACAGATGCATGTAACTTAAGAGAGCACCATAGCTGAGATGCTGATTGAATTTTATACCATGTTAAAACTGGAGGGAAATAGCATTTCATGACATCTCCAAAACTTATAAAAACATATTTAAGTCCAAAAGTTGTATACCTGAAAAGCAGGAAATATCAGAATTAAAGTTACTTCTGGAGACTGAACTCAGTCATTTTGTCCTGAATTTCATTCTGTGCCTTTAATTTGTGATCACAGAAATCACTGTCTCTGCTTGTCAGTTTCAGAGCTCAAAGCCACAGGAGGTACGAATGTGTTCGGTTACCTGAAGGCAGTGTGCAAAGACAGCAGAGCCAGGCTCTTTTCACTGGTGCCCAGTGACAGCATAAGAGGCAATGGACACAAGCTGGACCACAGTAGGTTCCCTCTGAATATCAAGAAACATTTATTGTGCAGGAAACCAAACATTGGCATATGGTCTCTAGAGAGGTTGTGAAGTCTCTCTCCTTGGAGATAGTCAAAAACTGCCTGGATATCGTTCTGGGAATCTGGCTGACCATTCCTGAGCAGGGTGGCTTTAGCAGATGAGCACCAGAGGTTTCTAATTAGTAATAACACATTTTCAATAGAGAAGATGAATTTGATAGTAGATTACTCTGATTTCAAAACAAAAGAACAGGTCCAGCAAATTGATTTGGCAAGGAACCCATTTGTACTTAACCCACAGTTCTTTATGCATCACATGTACCATAATCTTGTTTGCTTTGACATTTCTCAGATGCACTAATCTTTTCATCCCGTGAGATCAAATCTGAACTTCTATTGATTTTATGCTAAGGAAATCCACAGATCCCTAGACAATAATTTCTGTACCCTGCCCATGGTAGGTCAGTTGTGTTTTCTGTCTATTGCGTCAGTATAAAACTAATTTTTTCTGGTTAGTTCACCTACAAAATCTGGTTCATTTATGCTGATTTACATCCCTTTTGACATATTAGCCTCTGTGAAGTTTTTCTGAATGTACATCAAACTAAATCAAAGAACTACAAGGGCAGCTTTTCTCCTATCAAAGTGCTAAAGGAAGGCTCTGCTGCCAATCCTGTTCCTGGAGAGTACATCCTTTGTGAATAGAAAAGGGAAGAAGGGACTTTTGTTGGTAATGCTAGTGTGTTGTGACCTTCCCACATCACCTGTAGAGACAAATTATCTTCCAGTTCCACCATGGGCTGAGATTTTAGTGAACTGAAGCGATTAAAGACCAAAGAACAATAGATAGTCCATATGTAGGTAAACTATTGCTGAAGTATCAACAAACTCTTTCAAATTGTGTACAATTGATACAGTTTTCACTGTTCTTTCTTCTTTGCTTATAGCAACGCCCACCAGTTCATTCTACTAACTGGGAAATAAAAGCTTTAGAAGATGATAAAATGAGTAGAAAGTTTTCTAAAATGACTTATTAGAGAGTTTTAGGGGAATAATCCTACCAGTAACATTTATTTATGAAAAGAATTCTTATAGATTCTTGATTCTATCAAGTTTTCTGAAATTGTACAACATTGAATCCTACAAGTGGTCTCAGAAAAATAGACTGTGCTTCTGAGACATCCTGTTTTTATTTTCTAAAAGTTATTATTGGGCTGAGTAACTTTATTTTATAACTGCACATGACATTGAATTTGTAGAAATGGGACTGTGTTTTGTTTGTGAAGTCTGCTTGGTATCTCCTGCTGCTCCGAGAATTTGCTGCAGAAAACTATTCATCTGTATTCCACTTTTCTTATCTCTACCACTTTCACTTTTCACCACAGATCTCTTTTTCTCTTTAGTATGCTTCATCTCCCTAGTATTTTTCAACTATGATCCATTAGATATTAAAGTTATCTTAAATTGTCAACAGTGGAAGTAAAATACCATATGAATATCAAAATACAATGCTTGCTGAAGTAGGTTTATACTCCCTCCTTAGTCAATGAGAGGCATATGTGTCAGTGTTTGAGTATTTTCTGAACACGTAGTAACTATTATTTCTGGCACGTGTGTGGCTGATTGTTTCCAGAATGAACAAAACATAAAGCAGCATAATTATGCCTGGTAGATGCAGGCCACACTCTCAACAGTGGTCTTGTTTTTATAAATTAGCTAAATGGTTTCCAGAGAATGATGTGCTGAACTGTTTGGGACACATTTCTTTTAAGGAAATGATGAAAGGCTTTGCAAGTAGTTCCAAATGGTCCATATTTGCTTTGTTTAATAGTCAGGCATATTAGTCACCTGGAATGTATCTATAAAAGATTGAGTCTGCTTCAGAACTGTTTACTTTTGTTTAATCTTTACTTTGATTCTTACCACTATACTTATTCCTAATACAACTTTACCATATTAATGAAAAACTAATATAAAATTATGAATAGAATGATTTTTGTTTTTGTCTTAAATCTGTATAGAGTACTGCCTTATCTATATTTGCATTTTTGAAATACAGTGTTACTTAAGCAGTTTTATCAGTGGACCTAACATTATTCCAGAGAATACAGGATTCTTTCAGTAAAATGGCAAATTTCAGACTTGATCATAGCAAAAAGTAAAGTCATTGAAAAAATGTTAATTTCTGTGTGCAGTTAGGAGCTGCTGGAATAAAGTAGAAGACATATGATTACTCAAAAATAATTTCTACAAATTAATAAAAAATAGAGGAAATCATAGTATGGCTTAGAAGTATTACAAACAGCAAGAATCCCAAGTTGTTCTAGGGCAACATATCAAATAATAATCATAAGCCCTGTTTTCATCTTTCTTTGTGTACCCTGGAAATTATTTATTTGCAAGTTACCTTCAGAATAAATGTCTCATGTCCCAAAGGAAACTGGTTTTCATTGTCCTTGCTGTACTATCTGATCAGATGATACTGAAATCTATTGTTATTTTTGATGATAGTCTCTACTGGAATCTGAAGAATAACCTGAAGAAAGATTTCTTTGAACAGCATGGGTTAATTTGTGTTTGACCAGAGAAGATTTTTATAAAGGCTTACTAATTTTATTTCTCACTAAATGCTCTTGAAAAAGAAAAAAAATATATTTTTACTTTATCAGACAAGATATCTTTCTCCCATCCCATTTCCTCCCAGCAATATAGCTGATAGTATTACTTAAATAACAGTAAGTATTTTTGAAAGTAAAGAGTTGCTAAAAGTGCCTGCCAAAGCATTCCAGCTTGCATAGAAAGAGAAGCGGAGGTGTTATGGCAAAAATTTTGAATGGACCTCGGACTCTGAAGGCTTACACTTCTGACTTCTGCAACAAGTCAATCACCTTGTCTCAAACCGAGTTTGCAAGCTTTTCTGCTCATGAAGTTTGCTTGATAATGTTATGCTACCTGAGGCTCTAGAGATTAGTCCAGTGTGAGCCTGAAGTTCAGGGCAAAAGTGGAGCAACATGTAGCCTTACTCAAACAGAGATTTGTGAAAATCTTAGTTGATATGACTTTGTGCCTATATAAAGTAGTATGGCTTTTTTTTTTTTTTTGGTAAAAGAAAGATAATCTGAAAACTGAGTTTTTCCTTTTTTATCTGTTTAGTTGGAATGAGGCAATGATAAGAATTCTTTTTCAGTGTTTAGTCTGTAGCTTCTGATGACACCAGTATTTTTATTATTCCTCAGGAAAGGTTTTCATACAATTCTCCAGGCCTGCAGTGAATGTACTGCAATGAATCTCCTGTGAATTAATTCAGAAGCTACTTTAAGCAAGCTTAATTCCACTTCATTATCTATTTCTTTTTTATCTATTTCTGCTTAGAAATCTGCTTGACATGCTAGCAGAAAAACAAAGCAAAATCAGAAGCAAAAACATGCTGATCTTCAGTGTGATTCACTTACATTTTCCTCACAAACAACTTAATAAATATTAATGTCTATTGCTCTGATAAAAAAACATGTGAAAAGAACTCATACCTTGTGCTCTGAGAGGCTTGCTGATTGCTAAATATTTCTTACATATCTGACTTAAAAAGTGACACAATTCAAAATTCAGTTCTGAGTGAATAAAAGAGAAAGGCAAAAGTTCATAAAAACTCCAAGGAAAAATAAACAATAAAACATAAGAGAACCAGGAGAAGGACTAAGATGTGTCTCTAGGAATTGGTAGTCTTTGAAACTCCTTTCAAGAATTAATTGCCAAATCTTTCAGAGCTGCATTTTGAACCTGTTTGGAGTATGTTTTGTTCTTTTTTTTTTTTTTTTCCAAAGAAAAGGTCCAGTTGTTTCCTAAGATCACAAATGAACTAGCTCTTATTCAAAGTTGTATTTTAAAGTAAAAAGCACAGCATAAAGCATATCTAGCATTTTGCTTTACCAGAAGTGGATTATTTTTGTTGCCCTTGCCAGTAAATCAGCTTCATAAAATAAAACTTTTTTTTTGCAGACTGTTAATGCAATAACTTTTCATTAAAATTTCCCTTTAAGAACTCTCAAATAATAATGCCAAAGACTGACTTAATCTCTAAATGGTGCCAGCAACTTTCAGAACAATTCAGTGTGCTAATTGCTTCGTACACTTTCCACAATATAGTCCTTCAATTCTGAATGATTTTTACAGAAAACTATCATCGGAGTCTGCAGCGACTATTTATCTCGGCTTGATGTGGTATGCCTTTGAAAGAACTGAAGAAATCGCAAGCTGAGAAAAGTAAAATTGTTGAAATAAAGCCTACAAAAGGTTTTTTTGTCATGTCAGTAACAGTTCATGAAAAAAAGTCTTTACCTGTAAATGTCCTCTTTTAATCTGTATATTTTCTAAAGGAGAAAAAAAATATCATGAAATGGGTAAGTCTGGAAGGGACTCCTGAAGCTCATCTGCCCTAAATTTGCTCTAGCGGGGGCACTCAGCCCAGAACCATGTACAAGCAGCATCTGAATTTGTCCAAAGAAGGGATTCCACAACCTCTCTTGGCACCCTATTCAAAGGCTCCATTCCCCATGATGAGAAGTGTTTCTTGTTATCTCTTGCCACTGGTAAACACTTAGAGTCTGGCTCTGTCTTTTTTGTACCCTCCATTCAGGTGTTTATAGGTATTGATAAGATCCCCCAAAGCCTCTTTGCCCGGCTGAACAGTTCCAGTACCCTCAGCTTCTCCTCATAGGAAAGGTGCTTCATTGCCTTGATCACCTTGGTGGCCCAAAGTTGGACTCATTCCAGTAGGTCCTTGTCTGTTTTACTGGGAGGCCCAGAAGTAGGCACAGCACTCCAGATGTAGCCTCACCAATACTGAGTAGAGAGAAAGGATCACCTCTCTTGACCTGTTGGCCATGTCTTGTCTAATGCAATCAAGAAAACCACTATCCTTCTTAGCGTCAAGGACATGTTGCTGTCTCGTGTTCAATTGGATCTTAACCTGAAATCCCAAGTCCTTTTATCTGTAGAGCTTCTTTCCAGGTGGGTAATTCCCAGCGTATACCGGTGCCTGCAATTGCTCCTCCTCAAGTGCAGGACTTTGCACTACTTATTGAAGTTCATGAGATTCTTGTCAGCCCACCTGTCCAGCCTGTTACAGTCTTTCTGGATGTCTGTGTGGCCCTCTGGCAAATCAGCTTTTCCAAGTTTCATGTCACTGGTGAATTTACTGAAGGTGTACTCTGCCCCATCACTTAGGTTATTAATGAAGATGTTTAATGAAACTGAATCTAGAAATGACCTCTGGGGTATTTTGCTGTCCAACCAATTATCTATCTATCTCCCTGTCTACTCATTCATCCCATATTTCATCAGCTTGTCTATACAGATCTTGTGGGAGATAGTGCCAAAGACCTTACTGAAGTCTATGCAGACATTATCCATTTCTCTCCCTACATGCATCAAGCTGGTGATTTAATTACAGAAGATTGCCAGGTTGGTCAGGCATAACTTTGCTTTGGTGAATCCATGCTGATTATTTCTAATGTTATTTTTTTTCTCCTTCATGTGCAGGGAATGGTTTCTAGAATTATCTGCTCCATTATCTTCAAGGGGAAATAGGTGAAGATGACAAGCTCGTGTCTTCTTTCCTGCCCTTCTTGAAGATATGGTTGGCATTTGCTTTCCTTTCATCTTCGGACAATTACTTGAGTTGTCAAAACTGAAGAAAGATTATGAGAATGACCTTGAAATCACATATCCTCATCACTTTCATGATGTGCATGGAAGGGACCTTTAAAATCACCTAGTTCCAATCCCCCTGCTGTAGGCAGGGACACCTCCCACTAGACCAGGTTGCTCAAAGTCCCATCCAGCCTGGCTTTGAATGATTCCAGGGAAGGGACATCCACAGCCTCGTTGGACAACCTGTTCCAGTGTCTCACCATCCTCAAAGTAAAGAATTTCTTCCTAATATCTAGTCTAAATCTACCCTTTTCTGGTTTAAAAACATTTCCCCTTGTCCTGTCACTACATTTCCTTTTAAAGTCCCTCCCCAGCTTTCCTGTAGGCCTTCTTCAGGTACTGGTACTAAATTTCACCCAGAGCCCCAACTCTCTCAGCCTGTTTTTGAAGGGGAGGTGCTCCAGTCCTCTGATCATCTTAGTGACCCTTCTCTGGACCTGCTCCAACAGCTCCATGTCCTTCTTGTATTGAGGGTCCCAAAAGTGGATGCAATACTCCAGGTGGGGTCTCAAGAGAGCAGAATAGAAAGGCAGAATCACCTCCCTCGACCTGCTGGTCACGCTTCTCTTGATGCAACCCAGAATATGGTTGGCCCTCTGGGCTGCAAGCACACATTGCCAGATCATGTTGAGTCTTTCATCAACCAATCAAACAGCTATCAAAGATCAATGAAGCATCTTTTCTATTTCTTCTACGTAGCTTGTAAAATAGGTTGAAGAACTGACATCTACTTCTAACATAAAAAGAATGAATTGCACAGAATCACGCAAAATAGTTGATGATGGATTGCCTAGCCTCTTGAGATTTCTAGTCCAGCTTCCCTGTCCAAGTGGGGTAAACAAGAGCGAGTTTCTTAGGACAGTGTTGTCAAGTTTTGAGTATCTCCAAGGAAGTACACTCCGCAATCTCTCTGGGCAACCTATTTCAGTGTTCAGTCATTCACAATAAAGAAATGTTTTCTTAAGTTCAAACATGATTCCATGAGTATCAGCTTGTACCTTTGCCTTGTCAGTAAACACTACTGGGAAGTGTCTGACTTGCTCTTTATTCCCCCCCATCATATATTTATTCTTATGGTTAAGATCCTCCTTGAGCTTCTCTGCCCAAGCAGAGCAGTTTCAGCTCCTTCTGCTTCTCCTTCTGTTGAAGTTTTTCTAGTCCCTTGATCACCTCTGCAGTCATTTGCTGCACTCACTCCAGTATGACCATACCTCTCTTGTACTGGTGGGCTCAGCATCATAATCAGCACTCCAGATGTGTCTCATCAGCATGGAGCAGAGAGGAAGAATCACCTTCACTGACTTGGTGATAGTGTTACTTAATTCAGGCTAAGATATCATTGGCCTTCATAGACATGAGAGTCCATTACTGACTAAAAGTCAGGTTGTTGTATACCAGAACCTTTCTGAGTCAAGCTGCTTTCCAGCTGGTCGGCCTCCAGACTGTACTGGTACATGGGATTATTCCTCACCACATGCAGGGCTTTGCATTTCCCTTTGATGATAGTCATATAAATTCTCTCTGTCCATTTCTCCAGCTTGTTGAGGTTTCTCTTAGCAGCACTACAACCAAGCGCTGTATTAAGTATTCCTCACAGTTTTGTGTTATCTACAAACTTGCTGAGGGTGCGCTCTGTGTCTCATCATCAAGATCATTAATGAAGATGTTGAACAGTATAGGAGCAAGTAGCAACCCCTAGAGTACACCGCTAAAGACAGGATTTTTCAGTTCTAGACTACAGATGGCTTTCCCATTAAATATATATGAGGTCTGCTCAAAAAACAATGCCTCTTACTTTATTATGTTGACCCACATTATCAGAGGCAAGTGTCAGTGGTATGGCAGTAGATTTTGAACCTTCCCACAAATATTCTGCCAAGTTTGGTTGCCGTGCAGCAGATGGCAGCAGAGGGGCAGTCTGACAAAATGACATGAAAATGTGGATAAAGCCAAGGTGTGGAACTGAATTCCTCCATGCGGAAAAAAAATGGCACCTGTTCATATTCATTGATGCTTTTTGAATGTTTATGGAGACAAAACAGTGGATGTCAGTAGAATAAGGCGGTGGGTGGTACGTTTCAGCTGTAGTGACAGAGATGTGAAAGACAAGCCATGTTCTGGATGGCCATGTAGATATTTTGAGAGTGGTATGCAGGCTCTCGTTCATCTCTGGTGAAAATGCATAACTAATGGTGGTGACTTTGTTGAAAACTGATGTTTTGTAGCTGAGAGTTTTCTCTATCAAACGCTGTTATTGTGCTCTCTGTATTTGTTGTAGTTTCCGTGGAAATAAACAGGAGGTATTACTTTCAAAGCAACATAAGTGTGTGTATGAGTGTGTGTATGTGTGTGTTTATACCTTTTTTTTTTTTGGTCAGATGTGGACATGGTTAAAGTTATTTGTGCACTTTTGAGATAATGTTATTTACTTATGTATTTTGGAATGAACAAACTTTGTGTGGACAGTCTTAATTATTTACTCTTGTAGATGTCTCTGAAAATTGAGATTCATTTTAGAAAGCATAGTATTTCTGTTGTTTTTCCTTGAGATTTTCATTATAAAAAACTTACCTTGTATCTGGTTGGGAGGTAGGAAAGTGAGGCATTAGCAGAGAGACTTCCTGGAAATACCTGGGAACCTGTAAATTTGTCTTTTCTCAAATGTTTCTGTCCCTGCATGATCACAACATTTCCATCAGAGTCAAGTAGTATCCAAATTAGGTTAGAATCATCCTTACAATGGAACAATAGGAAGAAAACTTTAGGGACATTTAAAGAAACCATATCTATTTGGTACATTAAAAACTGAGCTGGAAAGCAAATTTTGTAAAAGATAATATAATTAAATAAAATTTTATTTAATATATTTTCCTCCTCCATGACATCAAAGGTTTTTCAGTACTCAAAACAAATGTATCTCATTTTCAAATTAAATTGAAGGCGATATTTTAAATACCTGCAAACACATCTCAGATCTAGTAGTCATATCACGGTGTTTCTTCAGTCTCCTACATGTGTTCTCCCAACCCTATGCTTTCAATTAATTGGGTTTTAAGAGATAGAATTAGAAGCTAAATAGAAAGGAAAATTCAAGGTATTTAGCATATCTCCTGGTCTGGGATGGTTAAGGAACCAGCAATGTAAGTGTGCACTGTAGTGAACGGTCCTACTTTAAAAAAAAAATAGCATTTGAGGAAATAAGGCCTGGCACTGGAGAGCAACATTGCAATTTACTGTACACAAATACTTCTTGGAACCCAATTTCCAAGTAGCCAGGCTAACACAAGGGAAGCTCTCCTCATTTAAAATCCTGGGAATCTGAGAGGATTATCAGTCTTACCATAGTGAAAGGCATGGACTATGTTGGTGTGAGGCTGGTGGAAAACCTGAAACCTGGAAACACCTGAGTATGGTCATGAGGGTATTAGGACTACTGCCACTCAAAAGGAGGCTCAGCTCATGTACTTTTACACTAATGCACACAGCATGGGTAATAAACAGGAGGAGCTGGAGGCCACTGTGCAGCCGAAAAGCTATGATACAGTCGCCATCACGGAAAGATGGTGGAATGACTCACACAGCTGGAGTGCTGTGATGGATGGCTACTGACTTTTCAAAAGAGATAGGCAAGGCAGGAAGGGTGGTGTTGTAGCCCTCTATGTTAAGAAAGGCTGTGAATGTACGGAAATTAATGATGGTGATGATAGGGTTGAGAGCTTATGGGTCAGAATAAAAGCGAAGGCCAGTAAGACTGATATTATCATGGGAGTCTGCTACAGGCCACCCAACCAGGATGAAGAGGTGGACAAGACATTTTATAGACAGTTGGGTGAGGTCTCAAGGTCTTTCCCCCATTCTTCTTGTGGGGGACTTCAACTTCCCAGATGTCTGCTGGATTTATAATACAGCAGATAGGGAACAGTCCCGGAGATTCCTAGAGTGTGTGGGAGATAACTTCCTGACACATCTGGTGAAGGAGCCAACAAGGGGAAGCAAAATCCTGGACCTGCTATTTGCTAACAGAGAAGGTGTTGTAGGGGATGTAAAGGTTGGAGGCTGTCTAGGGCATAGTGATCACAAGATGCTAGATTTCTCAATCCTTGTTGAACCACAGAGGGGAGTCAGCAGAACTGCCACCTTGGACTTCCGGAGGGCAGACTTTAACCTCTTTAGGTCTATGGTTGAGAGGGTCCCTTGAGAGGTAGTTTTGGAGAGCGTGGGAGCCCAGGAAGGCTGGAAATACTTTAAGGAAGTAATTTTAAAAGTGTGGGAGCTGACCATCCCCAAGTCACAGAAGACAAGCTGACAGGCAAGGACACCAGACTGGCTGAACAGAGACCTTTGGCTGGAACTCAAGAACAAAAGGAAAGTTTATGGTCTCTGGAAGAGTGGGCAAGCTACTTATGACGATTACAGGCACGTAGTGAAGCTGTGCAGGGACAAAATTAGAAAAGCCAAAGCCCAGCTAGAACTGAACTTGGCCACTAAGGTAAAGGACAACAATAAATATTTCTATAAATACATCAACAGTAAGAGGAGGGCTAGGGAGAGTCTCCATCCCTTGTTGGACACTGAGGGCAACTTGGTAACCGAGGATCAGGATAAGGCTGAGGTGCTTAATGCCTTCTTTGCCTCAGTCTTTAATAGTAAGACTTGTTACTCCCTGGAAACACAGCCCCCTGCGCTGGTAGGTAGGGATGGGGAACAGAATAGGCCCTGCATAATCCATGATGAGATGGTTTTGGACCTGCTCCGAAAGCTGGATGCTCACAAGTCCATGGGGCTGGATGGATTGCACCCTACAGTGCTGAGGAAGTTGGCGGATGTGGTTGCCAAGCCACTCTCCATCATTCTTCGGCAGTCCTGGCTAACCAGGGATGTCCCGGCGGATTGGAGACTGGCAAATGTGATGCCCATCTTCATAAAGGGCCAGAAAGGTGATCCTGATAGCTACAGACCTATCAGTCTCACCTCGGTGCCCAGGAAGGTTATGGAAAGGATAATCTCGGGAGCCACCATGGACCAATTAAAGGTCAACCAGGGGATCAGGCCCAGTCAGCATGGGTTTAAGAATGGTAGATCCTGTCTGACAAACCTGATCTCATTCTATGAAAAGGTGACCCGCTTAGTGGATGAAGGTAGGGCTGTCGATGTGATCTACCTGGACTTCAGTAAAGCCTTTGACACTGTCCCCCACAACACCTTTGTGGAGAAGCTGGCTGCCCATGGTTTGGATGGGTGTATGCTCTGCTGGGTGAAACACTGACTGGATGGCTGGGCCCAAAGAGTTGTGGTCAGTGGAGTTAAATCAAGTTGGCGGCCGGTCACCAGCGGTGTCCCCCAGGGCTCAGTACTGGGGCCGCTTCTATTTAACGTCTTTATTAACAGTCTTGATGAGGGGATTGAGTGCACCCTCAGTAAGTTTGCAGATGACACCAAGTTGGGAGGGAGTGTTGATCTGCCTGAGGGGAGAAGGGCACTACAGAGGGACCTGGATAGACTGGATTGATGGGCCAAGGTTAACTGTATGAGTTTCGATAGGGCCAAGTGTAGGATCCTGCATTTTGGTCAAACAACCCCAGGCAACTCAACAGGCTTGGGGAGGAGTGGCTGGAAAGCTGCCTGATGGAAAGGGACCTTGATGTACTGATGGAGGGTTGGCTGAATATGAGCCAGCAGTGTGCCCAGGTGGCCAAGAAGGCCAATGGCATCCTGGCTTGTATCAGGAATGATGTGGTGAGCAGGACTAGGGAAGTAATCCTGTCCCTGTACTCAGCTCTGGTGAGACCTCACCTCGAGTACTGTGTTCAGTTTTGGGCACCTCAGTACAGAAAGAACACTGAGATGCTGGAGCAGGTCCAAAGAAGGGCAACAAGGAAGGGCTTGGAGAATATGCCCTATGAAGAGAGACTGAAGGAACTGGGGTTGTTCAGTATGGGAGAAAGGAGGCTGAGAGGAGATCTTATTGCCCTCTTTCAATATCTGAAAGGTGCTTACAGCGAGGGTGGGGTTGGTCTCTTCTCACTGGTGACAGGTGACAGGACGAGGGGAAATGGCCTCAAGTTGCACCAGGGGAAGTTTAGGTTGGATATCAGGAAAAACTTCTTTACTGAAAGGGTTGTTAAGGACTGGAATAGGCTCCCCCCCCAGGGAGGTGGTTGAGTCACCATCACTGGATGTGTTTAAAAACCATTTGGATGTGGTGCTCAGGGACATGATTTAGCGGAGGGTTGTTAGGGTACTATGGATAGGTTGTGGTTGGATTCGATGATCTTTAAGGTCTTTTCCAACCTGAGCGATTCTATGATTCTATGATTCTGTGGTTCTATGTTGTGCATTTTTTGCAATAGAAAGAAGCACAGAAAGTGTTGTGGCCAAACAGGGAAGATAAGCTTAGCAATAATCAGATAAGTGGGAACAGTTAATGACCCAATTAGAATGCACTAAATAATTAAGTAGATTTGTATTTGGCAAAGGCATAGTAGAAAATTGTTTTACAAGGTTTTCAGTAGAAGAAGAATTGCACTGTTTTTACAGAAAGGGCACGTTGGACCTGGTACTGGGTAGTTTTTATGTTTACTAATATTGTTCCTTGATTTTAGTGTGACTCTAGATTCTCAGGAAGTCAGAAATATTAACTTCAGTAGGAGATATACCACTCAGAATTTAGCATGACTTATAGGCCATACTTATTAGGGTTAGTACACTAACAAAAAGAGCTCGTACCTCACTAGATTCCTCCAGACCATAGTGTGCTTCTGTGAGCAGATGGTGGTATAGAATTGATAAGTTTCATTTCGTTCATTATATGCACATGTATAGATTCTGGCAGGTAGCAAGAAGTGATCCACAAGTGTGTCAATGGTACGCTGTGTGTTTCACAGCACAGTGCTTTCCCAACAAGCTATGCTTCTGAAGCAATCAAAATAGGATAATTACATACCGCTTTCACTTCAGGAAAAATAAAAATAAAAGAGGTACAAGGCTAGAAACACTGGAAAGATTATATTACACATATAGTGTAGTATAGTGTCCCCAGCAAACTTGAGAGACAATTCAGCGCTGTAGGACTTCAACTAGATTCTGTGGAGACCTACAGCATCCAGGATTGTGCAATCTCTAAGGCAAAAATGATATTTTCAGGGATTTCAAATCACTGTATAAGCAGGCATCAATATTACTAGAGGTGTTCTAAGGTAGCATGAAATCAGCAACTTAGATAAATGTAAATACTAATCCCCATGTTGATTGGTCCCATGTTCTGTTTATGTCTGTCTGTATTAACTTTTCCAGATTAGAAAAAAAACAGTGCAGTGCTATAGAGTTTTATTTTAATCACCTGTATTCAAATTATGTTCAAATGTTGTTCTCTTCCATGAGTAAAACAAATTAGCATTTTTCTCTCCACACTTTTGCAGTGAAGTTTCCCTCCACCTGATGTCCCAAAATAAAAGGAAGAATAAAACCAGTAAGTACATGAAGCATTAGCATGCAACAGGAAGGTGGACTGGTGTTTTTAGCAGAGTACATCAGCAGTGAAGTTTGGTTATACCAAGTCTGTAGAAGGTCAACTTGTTTTCCTGATTACTTTTAATCTTGGCTTCCTTAAGAACCTTTGCAGAGCTATTGTAATCACATGGCCAGTTCATTAAATCCTCAGCTTGTTGCTTGCAGATGTTTGAGGCAGGTGTTCTGTATAGACCAGGGAGTTTGCTTTTTTCTGCTGCGTGTTGCATTGAAGGTCAGAGGTTATACCTCAGTGGTAAGGTCTCAACTGCAAGGCAAGTCTCAGAGGTCTTTGTTAGGGGAGAAAAAGAATTCAGTCTCCTTAAAATTTATGTACTGCAAAAGATAACTGCACCTGCAGATTGCTGCTGTTATTGAAAACACATGATGGCTGTTGGAAGAAATATAAAATGCAACTCTGTAGTTCCTTTTGAGAATATGCAGAGACTCCAAATGATCTTCATTAGACCAGAGATACCCTAATGATTAATCTATCATTCAATAGTACACAGATACAGTAGGAAATGTGTGTTTTTTCAATACACTTAGGCATTCATGAAAATTCATATGTATCTAAACATTTACTTTGGGTAGTGCTGTATTTGCCATCAAACAGTCACCCTGCATGATATAAGGTATGTCAGCAGGCAGGCATTCCCAATGACCCAGCTAGTTCATAATTGGAAAAGGTTAGTCCAGTCTTTCCTGACCACCTGTGTGTTGGCTTTTTAACTTCCCAAATGGAAAGAGCAAAGATAGATTCTTCTAGATGCAGGAAATCCTATGAAGTAGAACACCCTTATTAGAGAATCTTCTGTCTTAAAAAGACCGCTGTAGGTTTACAGGATAAAAATCTACTTTGGTTATGCTAGAAAAAACCTTAAGTAAGTCTCAAATTTTTTTTCAGTTTTTGTTATGTTACTCTGATATTAATGGCATATGTACAGAAAGAGAAGGAAATGTCTTTGTGTTTCTTAATTTCTATTGACATATGTGGCTGTGGCACTTTAGCATTCAGTAATGATTGTTGAGGCAGTGATGCTAATAATTGCTGAAAGTTGCCAAAAGTTAAGACAAATGATAGAGTAGAATCAAAGCTTTCACTACCACTTGTTCGTCAGAAAGAGCCATTAATTTCTTACAGTTACCATGTACGAACTCTGAACAATCAATCTTATATTTTGCATGTTGTTCTGAGTGCTCATGAAAATTTTGTGTGAAATAATGATGGGGGTTATGGAAGTGACAATAACTGTATTATGCCACTGTACTACATATGCCCTAACACTAAACACAGTTGGATAAACTGTGTACAAAATTTTTTGATTTTCTGAAAAATCTGTATTTATCAAGCATCTATGTGTAGTTCCCTAACATCATAATTTTCATAGTTTAATAAAGTGGAAATATAAAACTAATTTCATGATTTGAAATATTTCTTAAAATCTAATACTGCAGAACCTTAGCATTTGCCTGTTTATTTTGGAGATGCCACATTTTCATCTGTTTTTTCTTTCCTTGCTTTTTCTCCTGAGTAGTACACCTATGACATCACATCCAGAAATCCATCTGTAGTACTTGTAATGTACTGTTTTCAACTGGATATGAATGAGAACAATGTTATAGTCTGGGATTTTTTGCAAGGAACAACAATTAAAAAAAAAAAAGATGTCTAATATACATGTGCTCATGTAAGCCATAACTTAGTGGCAAACTCTAAGCCTTGATGAAATAGTGAGCACTGTAAAAGAGTAAAACTGAATAGTGTTTTAACTAGTTTTTTGCTACATGTTTACACGTACCATACAGCATACTGCTGAATGTTATTAAGATTTTAATAAAAATTTTTACCTGATAATAATTTTTAGATTGTGAAGCACAAATTCAGAAGAGGCAGTGGGTATTCCTACACTATATTCCTATATATGTTAAACGCAATGTCTCTGATAGAAGACAAAATCCTGTCCAAATATTTTCTCCAGTTACAATATGAAGGTGATACACTAGTTTGATTCAGAACTGACAGCATGCCAAGAGTCACCTGAATTAAGATGGTATCTAACCTTGAGAACAGATGATTTTAAACTCAATTTTCATAGTTTCTTTTATAACCAGATTGACATGACTTAAAAAAATAAAATCTTTTTTCCAAATAGAAGTTTTCAAAAATTTCTGACAAGAACATCTGCATTTGCAGCACTTGTCTAACAACTGAAACACCCAATTTTATTACCTTTCCTACATGAAAAGATTTAAATGCATAATTTTCATCATCATTCTCATCCATGTTGAGTTTTAAATGAGATAGTTTATAGATCTTCCTAATTGCAAAGGCTGTGAGTGATAACTTTGATGGATATTCTACTTTTTCTCTTGTGAGTGTCTCTCATCATGGTGTTAACACTGGTGAACTTAAGAAGTTTCAGTTTTAACAAACCACTATTTTCTGCTGAAGATCAGAGCAATTATAGCCACTTGTTCCCACAAGTCCTCTGTTACACATATGCTTAATATGGAAGCAGAGCAGTGAGGAGAATCACTAAGTACATAAACAGTCAAAATGGATAAACAGGATAAGACAGACAAACCTTTATGTGCTGTCACTAAGGTGAGACAGTTAATGCACAATTAGAGCCCATTTGTAACACTTACATTAAAAACTGGGCTATTGACTCATTCCATTATAGGTAAAGCAGTAAAATTAGGTTTACAATTACGAAATTAGACATGTGGGACACATTTACAAGCATAAATTCTTAAGTTAGCTTGACAGACTGTGCTTCTTACTCTTATTACAATGCTATGTTAATAGCACATTGATTTTATTGTTTACCATGGATCACATGCAGTCTGTTTCAGAGAACATCTTTTCAAGACCATCTTGTGTGTTTTGCTCACACTGTTCAACTCTTCGAGTTTAATTTTAGGACACATATATAGAAGCCCCTGTATAAATCTGTCAGTACTTGCAGTATGCATCTATGGAATATTCATATTCTGTGGTGTCATGGTTTTGTGATTTTTTGGTTTTTGGTATTCCACATCATAACATCATGTAGTGCAATGGGAGTTAAAGTGTTAATACTCTACTTCTGGATACCTGTCCCTGTACGTCACGAAGTTCATGGGACCTCCCTCCCGGCAGTCTTTTTTTCCTTTGGCTGGCTTATATGGCGGTTGGTTGGTTTTTAGGTTTGCTCGGAAACTCTATCTCTCTCCTATTTTATTTGATTTATTAGTCTCAGTTTCAATTAGATTGTATTATATCATAGTTAGTAAAATAAGTTTTTCTCCTTAGATTGTTGCCACTGTTTTTTTTTTCCTTTCCCTTCCCATTTTCGGGGGCCGGGAAGGGGGGCCCATGGGCCTAATGCCCCCCCATCACGGGCATAGATTGGTCTGGATAACCCTGTGACATGTGGCAACTCTTTTTCTTTCAATTTCCCAAATTTTGCAGGAAAGTCTGGTTTACTGGGTCACATCTGAACTGGCTAACTGCACATGCAAAGTCTTTCAAATCAAAGCCATTCTCAGAAATGCTGCTTCTCACAAAGCTGTACAGTGTAAGCTGGAACAAAATGGCTATCTCCATCATACAAACACAGACAAAGTATTTCCAGCCTGAACTGAGTTTCAGAATTCAAACTCAACCAAAAGACCAATTATATGGGGGCATCTCCCTCAGAATGTACTCTTCAGGCTCCAAAGGGTGAGAGGAATCATGAGAATGAGTCAGCTGGGAAATGGTTCATACTGACAGCTTAATGACAGTACACATTTACTTTCTGATCAGCCTAAAGGAAAGATTGGAAATACTTTTGTATGATGAGCCAGCACAGTTGGTAGGTTCTGGAAATAAGGTTGTGTTTAAGAAGTAAACTTTCAAGAGACTTTAGAAAAAAGTTACTACAGGTACCAGAGTGACTCAGGGATCAATTATGCAACACAACATGGTTATTAAGAGCTTTTTTCCACATCTGCTAGAGCCAATCATATGATTCTTTAAGTAAAAAAAAAACACAAAAACAACAACCAACCAAACAAAACCAGCACAAAGACAATATGAAGAAATGACCACAGGCTTAGTATGTTTATCATGCTTTACATCTGTTTTTCTTACTACAACAGCAGAATAAACAAAAATGCATCAAAATCAATTTAAGCCCAAGAGGCTAGTATCTTTTTGCCACCACTTCTACACTGTCATATACGTGAAGAATAAATGTCTAGAAGTCATGCATTAAAAATATTTGCAGGAAACAGTGAAACAGTGTTTTTATCACTTTTCAGAGGAAATATCACACTAGATCATCCTTCTTCAGAAGAAAATTTGCCCAGGACATTATACTACAGTGAATTTTCCTTTCATTCTTTTTCACCTCTAGGTTAAAAAAAGCAAAACAAGGCAAAACTGGATAGCTTCTCACAACTTGCTTGATCTATGTCTTCTACAAAAACAGCTTTTCTACATTCCTGGAGCAGAGGATATTCCATCACAACTATGAATGTAGAATGTGTACTCCAGGGAATTTTTTTTGGACTCCTTCCAGTTTATCTAACTGGAGATATGCCACTGCCTTACTCAGGATAAATATGCTGGCTGGTTGATTAATCATATCTCTGCCTTTAGCAGCTCATTTTACACCTCTTTGTGCACTAACTCCTCCTCTCTTTATCTTGACTCTAACCATTTTTTGAATATCAGTCATTTGTAATGCACCTGATCATCATCCCAAGACTAGCCCAATAGGCAACAAATTATTTTGTATTTCCCTTTCATCATTATCTATTTTCTGTTAAAATCAGTGGTAGATTGAGGAGACTGTTGATGAGGAAAACATCCTGAAGATGGTAGTTGTAGGTTCTTTTTTCCTCAAACACCTTTTCTCCTCTTTTAAAATTCTTTTAAAATTGGATAGTTTTATGCACTAAATGAGCAAGGATATGCAAAAAGTTGGACATGGAAAAGGCTGAAGCACTGTATGTCTTCTTTGCCTCAGATTTCACTAGCAAGACAAGTCTTTAGAAATCTCAGCTCTCTGGAGGAAAGATGGGATAAAAGATGATGTACACTTGATGGAAGAAGATCAGGACAGGGAACACCCAAGTGAAGCGGACATGCATAAGTGCAAAGGAAGGACCCACAAATGCTGAGGAGATGCTACTCTCAATAATCTTTGATTAATCATGATGACTGGGAGAAGTGCCCAAAGGCTAGAAGAGAGGAAACGTCACTCATGTATCTTCAAGAAAGTTAAAAATTATGATGTAGGGAACTACAGGGTGGTCAGCCTCCTCTTGGTCCTTGGGAAGGTAATGGAGCAGATAATCCTAGAAAAAAACATTTCCAGGCTCAGGAAGCAAATCATCAAGAGCAGTCCGTATGGGTTCACCAGTGAGAAGTCATGTTTCATCAATCTGATAAATTTCTGTGATGAAATGACTGGTTTGGTGGATGAGGGGAGAGCAGCGGATATTGTTTTCCTGAATTTCAGTAAGGTCTTTGAGACTGTCCACCATAAAATAGATAAGCTGTTGATTTATGGACTACGTGAGAAGACAGTGAGGAGGACTGAAAATGGACTGAATGGCTTAGTCTAGAGGGTGGTGATAGTTAGGAAAAATAGTGAAGTACTCCAAGGGTCAGTACTAGATCCAACCCTGTTCAACATCTTCATCTGGATCTGAATGATGGGACAAAGTACCCCCAGCAAGTCTGCAAAGGACAGAAAACTGAAAGGCTTGGCTAATTTAAAAAAGATGCCTGGGCAACCTGCTCTACATAGACCTTTCTGAGGAGGGATTGGACAGAATGAGATCCAGAGGTATCCTTCTACCTCAACCATTATGTGATTCTGTGATTCAAGTCGCTTAGACCAAAATACATGAACATAAATGTCACCAGGTGACTTCTGCTTGAACTTCTAAACTGATGTGATTCTGCATTTAAAAGATGGAGTTCAAGTTCAGTACAATATTGTGGGAATACAAGAAAAACTGTTCAGAGCAGCAGCTGTGGAGCAAGATAAACAGCATGAGAATCAAGATCACCTCTAGAAGAAGGAAGAACATCTCAAGGCTCTGATTGGATAAGCGCCTGCATGAACGGTTGAAGAGTGTTTGTAGAATGCTCTGTTGACATGTAAAGGTGGATGGGAAAGTTGTAGGGGAGAATGGGAAAGCTAGAAAAAGAAAATTTGTGAAGGTATATAAGTGATGTGAGAACTTGTAATAAATGATTTGGATCGTTCACATCTGAGTCCGTGCATCAGACACTGCACAGTATAAACTATTTTTTTAGTTCACACTGTAGTTGAATAATCTATAATTAAGTGTGAATATACTAGAAGAGAATGCAGGACAGAAGTGCATGTGTTTGCTTTACTGGAATAGTGGTGATACTGGAGATAAGGATGAGTATTGACTCTGCAAGAAACTGTGAACAATAAAGAGTTTCTTGTTGCAAAAATAAGAAGTTGTATTTATGGAAATAAGGTCTGCATTTGAAAGATAAATAAAATCATCCATATAAACTATTACAGTATCAAAAACAATGAGGTAATTTGTCAGGAAAACTTTTTAATATTAGCAACTAACTTCCTTACTGTACATACATAACATTATATGAGGGCTGCTCTGAAAGAAATGTCTCCTATTTTATTGTGTTGGCCTGCAATGTCAGAGGCAGATGTTGCTGATATGGCAGTAAAGGCTGAACCTTCCCACCAATATCCTGTCACATGTTGTTGCTGTGTGACAGATGACAGCAGAGGTGCAGTCTGACAAAATGGCATCTGACACGGAAGCACAGATGAAGCAAAGATGAGGCACTGAACTCCTCCATGTGGAAAAAACTGCGCCCACTGACATTCATCAACACTGCCTGAATATTTATGGAGACTGAACAGTGGATGTGAGCACAGTGAGGCGTTGGGTGGTGTGTTTCAGCAGTGGTGACAGCTACAGTGGTTCACCTTCACTGGTGCATATTTTTATGCAACAAGCAGGATCTTGTTCGTCTCTGGTGAAAATGCATAACTAATGGTGGTGACTGTGTTGAAAGCTAGTGTTTTGTAGCTGAAAATTTGCCAAATAGTCAAATAGTGCTACTGTGCTCTTTGTAGCTTTTGTAGTTTCCATGGAAATAAATAGGAGGGATTACTTTTAGAGTGAACTGTCTAACACAAAGCAGCTGTTATTGACATGAATATTTTATCACAGATCAAAACAGAATTTCTAGCGTACCCAACTTCCCAGAAGGAGCCATTAGGGAAAGTAACCTATGATTAATTTTGACAACAAAGCAATCTGTATTAAAAGAATGCGAGCCCCAGACCTAACAGGCTTATAAATTATGAATGAGTATGTGTGCTAAACCTGCTCAGACACTTAATTTAAAAGAACTGACACATAGGTGTGCCAGGCAAATAGGAATTGCAGCGTAGGAGGTCTTTCAGAGAGTTTTCAGCAAATATTATTGTAGTACTGTTGTGCTGCCTTGGGAGCTTGGATAAAACTTAACATATCTTTGCAGGGAGAAAATGATAAGATGAATGAGGTACGATGGAATCTTAACAGGGAAATTTTTCTTAGGTTTGTTTCATCACTCAAAAAGAGTGCGATGGGGTCTTTGTGTTGTGAGTTTTAGGTTACAGGGCAAATGTGTAAGATGCTAATGTAAGGAAAAACTTCTAAAAATGGAGGAAAAAAGTTTTGCTTGGATGCTTAGAAGAAATGGATATCACAGTCTGCGTGGTATGTAAAACCATTTTGGTGTTGCTGTTCACACGAGAATGTGACTTTTTAAGCAATTCTGAAAATCCGCATAAGAAGTAGATGCATTAATGTGTAGATGCATTTCCAGAAGCACTTAAAATTTTGTATAATATTTATATATATCTGCTTTGCCAAGATGAACTCAGGTAATCATAGCCTGTTTTCTTAGGTTACCAACATTTTTTATTGTTTTTCACAATGTGAAACTCATTTTACTCCACCTAGTTCCCATTATCCCTTCTTCCTCTGTTTATTCTCATTTTGAGGTGGCCATGTCACTATCAACAAGGTCAAAGGCAACTACAGGGAGATGGATATAGGCAAACTTTGATTTCTTCCTACAAACAGGAATCATGTTAATGTGCAAAGGAAATAGCAACACTTGTTCAGCTTACTTAATAAAAGTGGTTGTGCACCACTGTGGAGACATTTGTCTTGCAGAGCTGAAATAGAATCATCATTCTGTCTTTATCAAGAGAGTAGAAAGAGTCTCCTGAAGAATATTTTATTTTGCTTATCTCTCACACTTGCTCTTTTGGTTGAGTTCCAAGATTACTAATACTTGTATATGTTCTCTATTTTGATCTTGACTGAATACCAGACATACGATTACTTTTCTTGTGTGCTGAATTTAGGCATCTTGACTCAGCAATATTTCTTTGTATTTCCTGGGAACATTTGTTTTCCTTGTAAAGTTCAGCTTTATTACTATATCTGACTGTAAACTTATCAGATAAACTTTCTTCCAGAAGGAATTGTAGCTTCTGTCTGATCATGCGGNGAAAATTTAATATTTTCCTTCAAAATGGAACACTTCAACAAGAATAATTTAGTGAACTCTTCTCTTTCACATCCCCACAGACAGAGGGAGAACTGAACTGGATTGCTTAGCAGCTAGTGAAGCTAGTGATCCCTAAGATACTAGCTGATTAGATGGCTTTATGTACTCTATGTATGCAGTTACACATATATGTAAACACAGGAACATACAATATATGTTTATGTGCACATGTTGTCCATATGAATTTGTATCTATAAATATATGCATGTCTTTCTATATATAGTGAATCATCTGAAGGACACTGATCAAGGCTGTGCATTGCAGCTAGAGAAGATGTCACTTCACAGGCAAAGACTTGTATAGAACAGTGAAAATTAAAGGTATCTTGCATTCTCTTTGAGATATTCTCCTGACTAATGTAGCTGTTCCAACTCAGCAGTTACTGTGGATCCTCTTTCTCTAGATCTCTCTGCATACACTTAAAGCTTTTGTTACCTGAATTAGGCATTCAGTGTTCAGTGGATAGGAAGGGTCTGAAGTTAAAATTATCCCTCTTCAAAAGACACCTATGTATCTTTTTTTGTAAAACAGATCGCTCCATTTTTGTTTTAGAAAAGGTTCAATGGTCAACAGTCTAAGCAGTTCTTTTTAGGGCTACATGAGACATTAAAAACTTTTGGAGTACATGTACAAACAATGTTAATTTACATATGTTATTTATGATAATGATGAGAATAATTGGGAGTTATTGGGAATAATTTTCTGTATTTTTAATAGAAAATATAATATGCATTTGTTCATGACTTAACATAATATATGGTTAGGTTGTTAGATAGGAAATAAATACCCAGAAGAAGCAGGTGTCTTTACTGTGGATTTTGAGTGAGTTCATGAATTTTGAATGAGAGTATCATTTCTTAAATATAATGTGATGTACCATTTAATAAGCATTAAGATGAAGTCTAATGCATAATATGAAGACTGCTATTATCTTTAAATGTACTTACATCTGTATTTAAGTTAATTTACTTTATTTGGTGCTTTGTGGGCTGGGCATTAGCCACATGGACAACTACTTGAAGAGGACATTTTTCTCTCTACTGAAACGTCAAGTTTCACACAGGATTATATATCTTTATTCACATTTTATGCACACTTCTTGCATGCTTTTTCATTATATTTGACACAATTATGTATGTAACANAAATACTTTGTTCTCCAAGGTTTTCAGGAGTTCTATCAAACTAGAGGCAGAGGAATGACAGTGTATTTTAGCTGTAGAAAGACAGCAAGGCTGAGAAATCCGTTTGTGGAGTTAAAATGATTTCAAAACTTTTGGAACAGAAAAGATATCAGGAAAAGAAAAAATAGGACAAACACATGTTCTTCAGCAAGACATCTCACAAATGGAGGTTAATTTTCTGAGATATTTCCTAGAAATGGGAGCTGAAGTTTCAGCTGTATTTCTAAATGTGTACAGGGATTTATTTATTTATTCATTCATTTATTTATTTCTTAAAGACTAAGTGCTCCCAACTGGCTCTTGTCCATAGTATTTTAGGGCTCTAAACTGCTAGAAGAAATTTGTCTTGGAGAGACTTAGCTGGACAGTTCCAAAAAAGAGAGTCAGGAAATGATGTTAACAATTAGGAAGTAAGTATGCTACAGTCAGGTGCTACACTCAGATTCTAGCCTTTATTTAATACAGTGCAGAGGAATCCAGAAAGACCTTTACCCTTGCCTGATCCACTGTGAGGCATCTGTCTCTCCAAATAGAGAAGCATTTCAAACAAAGATCGCTATCATTTGTATGTAAATATCTCCAGTTTAAGAATCTGTGTTCAAGACGTAAATTAATGTAGATTAATTACTATAAAAATCAAATTAATATATTATTTTGGTTTTAACCTCATCTTAAAAATGCTTCTTGTACACTTCCTGATCTTCAGTGTTGGTTTTTCTGCGTTTTTATTGTTTTCACTGCTATAGCACAGAAAATGCTGAAAGCCTTGAGCTTATTCTATGCTTAGATATATGTTTGTTTTTCAATTGTTATACTGAATGTAATGATGGTATTAAGAAATATTAGGAGCTCTGCTGGATTGAGGCCAAGATTAACATTGCTAGACAGATTAATTTATATTTTATGTACATTTAATTGAATGTTCATACTCTTCCTATGTAATGTTGAAAATGGACTAGATTAAGAAAAAAACAGATATTCAGAAATCAGCCCTGGCTAGTAGGCTACAGACATTACACAGAGTACCACAATGGGAAGGATAAGATGAAGGCTGTCAGTGTGCCGAGTGCTGCACAAAACCAAAAGGCTGCTGATGCCTAATATAATGGAACCATCCTGGATCTCAAATCTAGTTTAATCCTCTTTGGCAGCATAATGTTTTTCTTCAGCCATATAATGAAAGGGTGGGGAAGAAAATGATCAGGTTTAATATACGAACTAGAATTTGAATCTCTGTCTGAAATCTATTTCATACATAATTTAGAAGATGCATCTCTCTTACATATATTCTTATGTATAAGAAAATACAGTATTTATTTAAGAGTTTCAGTAATTTTTCTGCTATGCTTTTTCATTTGTCCACAAAGTACCTTCTCCAATTAGCATTTTCATCCTGACAAAACACCCTTGTCAATATTTCTCCCAAAGGATTGAGTTTTATCATACCACCCTTCAAACTGTAAGAATATATTGCAAAACTAAAACTTTTAACAGAAGGTCTTATTTTACAATCCTGAAAATAATACATTTATTGAATTTTTGTTAAGGATCACTATTTCAGGTGACTAGTGATCAGGAGTGAATCCCCATTGGATTTGGTGCAATGCTTTTCCTAACAATATTGCTGCCCTAAGAAAAAGAAAAGAAAGATAAAAAGATCAGAAGAAAAACACACTGAAAGTTTCATATTGTGGTAGACAGCATCAGTTTAGGGATGTATTTTCAGGTTTGGGAAGCAGGGAGGCTTCAGGGATGACCAGTGAGCAGAACCCATCAGTGCCCCATATCAGAGCAGAGCAGCTAGAGCTGATGCAAAGGGACCTGCCTCTGCCAGAGCTGTGCTTTGAGCAGCACCGGGTGTGCTCTGGGAGAGCAGAATTAAGGAAGAGAAACACCACTGAATTACAGCAGATCTCCCTGTGTGGTCATGGAGGAGCCCACAGGGCAGCGGTGGATGAGGCCTGGAGGAGGCATGGCCCATCGGTACCCCCCGCAGGAGCAGCCCGGGCTGGAGTTGCAGCCTGCATGATATCATATGGAATATCCCTTTGGCCAGTTTAAGTCAGCTGCCCTAATTCTGTCCCTTCCCAGCTCCTTCACTGAGAAACTGAAATGGCCTTGGCTCTGTACAACACTGCTTAGAAACAACTATAAGCATCTTGTGTTATCAATATTATTTTTCTCCTAGAACCAGAATATAACATCATACCCGACACTCTGAAGAAAACAATTCCGTCCCAGCTGAAACTAGGACAGCTAGCAATACATTTCATGAAACTCCTTACGTTGAATCTGTTTTGCCCATGATGATAGTTGCTGAGTGATCTCCCTGTCCTTATCTCAAACCAGGAACTTTATTTTTCATCATATTTTCTACTCTACACTGATGAATGTAGTAAGGGCACATGTAGAGCTGTTTTACATACACTGTATAAACTAATGGCCGTTTTGACTTCCAGAGGGAAATATTTCTTGGGTGAGCTAGTTACTTTTGAAAATATATTATATCTTACTGCAGAATTTCCAGAATTTTAAACACTATTCATTAAAATGAAGACTTGAAAATACTGAACTAAGTTAAATCAATTTCAAAGGATTAAAAAAGTGTACATACCATATTTTATACAAATACTGACTGTAGGACACATAGGCACATTTTCTAGTGGCAGAGGTTTTGTGATTTTGTCTTTATGGAGTTAATATCCTCTCCAGTTACATTCAGATGAATGCAATGTCATTGGTATTTATCATATTTCTTCTTGCTCTTTTGCCAGATATAATTCATATATTGATCGGACATGTCTCTGTTAAGTGAGTACTCAAATCTTACTGTTTACCTTCCTTAACAGGATACTGACATCATCTTTCTAGAATGGTCTTCTTTGGGATGAAAACTAATGAATTACACCGATAAAATCCATGGAAAATTTGTCCATATGACCTGTTATGCCAATTTTAGAAAGAATAGTTTCTGTTGGATTAAACTGTCCTTACCTGCATGCACTGCCTGATTTGGACTTTGAAACAGAACATGAATCGCAAAATCACAAAATGATTTATATTGGAAGGGACCTCTGGAG
Organism: Pavo muticus; assembly: GCA_016647715.1. Classification (NCBI taxonomy): domain Eukaryota; kingdom Metazoa; phylum Chordata; class Aves; order Galliformes; family Phasianidae; genus Pavo; species Pavo muticus. The sequence goes on from JACDJE010000137.1 coordinate 1,878,560, forward strand.
GTCATTAGATCTTACTTCACTCTCAAAGGAGATCAGATTACTCAAGATTGTTGGAAATCTTGAGCACCTCCAAGAAATAGACCTCACAGCCTCTCTGAGCAACCTGGGCCAATGTTTGAATGTTTTCAAGGTAAAAAGTTTTCCTTTTATCTAACCAGAATCTCCATGTTGCATGATGTACCTATTGCAAAGTCTATTTATATACTGGATGTTAAATGTGTCAAAGACTGTTCTCTAGTACTGAGGGCAGCTGATGTGGAGCAGACTACATTCATAACATTAAGCAATCTTTTCCTGCAAAAGTAGGTGACTGCATGCAAACTTTGTTGTGAATGGCTCCTGGACCTTGTCTATTCCCAGAAATAGTTTGGGAACAAAATGTGAAAAATGTGCAAGAGACATACCAATCCATATCCAGCTGGATAAATGTGAGCCAGCAGTGTACCTAAGTGGCAAAGAAGGTCAGTGCCATCCTGATCTGCATCATAAATACTGTGTCCACCAGGACCAGGGAAGTGATTGTCCGCTTGTACGTAGTAGTGGTAAGGCTGCACCTCGAATGCTGTGTTCAGTTTTGGGCCTCTCGCTACATGAAGGATATTGAGTTGCTCAGATGTGTGCAGAGAATTGTAACAAAGCTGTAGAGGAGACTAGAGAACAAAACTTCAGAGGAATCACTGAAAGAATTGGAGTTGTTTAGGCTGAAGGAGTTTGAGGGGAGATCTTATCACTCTCTATAACTATCTAAAAAGAGGTTACAATAAGAAGGGTGTCTTGTTTCTCAGGTGATAAGTTATAGAACATTAGGAAATGGCCTGCAATTGCACCACTGGAGGTTTATACTGGACTTTTGCTGGTTTACTGGTTGCTTTGCGGAGAGGGTGATCAAGCATTGGAACAGGCTGCCCAGGAAGTGATGTAGTCTTCATCCTTGGAAGTATTTATGAGACATGAAAGTGGCATGGGACTCAGTAGGTAAGGGTAATGGTTGGACCTGATGATCTTGATCTTCCAGCCTAGATGATTCTGGTTTTTTTTTTTGTTTCTTTTTTTTTTCCCGTGATAGTACAGATCTGACAATTGGCATTCTTCATGCTGAGAAGACAGTCTTTCAGTAGCACTGTAAACAGATACGATCATGCACCAAACTTCTTAGAATATGTGAACATGACTAGCAAAAGGAAACACAGTGTGGCTTGCCAGTTGTAACATTAGGTAGAACACAATCTGGTTTCTCTGACTTGGAGCTTGGATCTTTACAGAGAAAACTCAAGATCTCTTTCTAGCACCTTAGTGCTTACTGATTTGCCCCTGTATTTCAAATAGATTTTTTTTTTTCAGGTTTCACAGCTATAATAGCTGAAGCTGGGCTGTATTTCTAGTGTTTTTACAGCTTTATATATATCCCTTACTGGACACTGTTACCATGTAGATGCATAATGTAGATACAACTTTATCTATACAGTGCTCTATTCATAACCAGATATGGACATTAAATGATAAAAAACTTGGAAGAAATCTCATCAATTGCCTCTTAGCACATATCACAATGTTTATGATAGCTTTTCAAGTACTGCATTAGTATCTGATAGCTGGCCAATCAACCAGGCATGAACTGTTCTTTTTTAGAAATAAGCCAAATAGATGCAATATATTTTCGTTTAGTATGAGGTGTGCTAACTGAAGTGGATTTTAAAGTCAGAATCATAAGAAATGAATGCTTAAGATGTATTGCAATTTTCATTTCCTAAGGGGCTAGTCAGTTGTTCACATCTCAACTAAATTAATAGATAAAGATATTACAATCTGTAGCTGTTCAGTGACTGCTACTCAAATGAACTGACAGAAATTCTGCTTCCTAATGTTTTTAGGGTGATGAGACCGCTTTCATTAGCAGTTTTATGAGTAGTCAGACCTGAAGTGTAACACGTATCTCAAAACTTATCTCAATTGTCTGCACGAACGACACATATTTAGGTTACTTTTGTAGATAACTTGATTTTTTATCTCACATTAGTAGCTGATTCCAGTGACCTATATAAAGCATCTATCTGAGTAGTTCAAAATACGCTGCAGAATTACCTCTTAAATACCTTAAGTTAAGCAGAATAAATGCTCAGTTCTTCCATGTTAGTCATACAAACCAGATTCTGTGGAAAAAAAAAATATCTGAAAATGTTTCCTAGCTTCCCAACATGTCAAGTCAGTTTCCACAGTGACAGTAAATTTACCTTAATGTGGCTCTGCAATTAATCAGGGCTTGATTTTCATCTTGGGAAAACCAGAATTAATTTAACTGTAGTTTCTCATTCTATCTAATGATCTTTATTTTCTCTTCTCAACTTAAATATATACACATGACCTAGAAAAAATTTTCTCAGATTCTGAAAGACAGAGCTCAACACAGACATGAAGCAATTGTCATAAAAACCTCAATATTTATGCTTCATCATGAGAATCTGTCTTTTGGTAATGTGATGCTTTCTACTTGATGAAATATAATGCCTATCTAATATGATTTTGAGCATAGGTACTCCAAATTACTCTGCTACTGAAAAAATGCATAGTTTTTAAAATTTATTTTGCATATTTTTATTTAGGTTAGTTTCATGCACACTTTCGAACTTCTAAACAATTCAGAAATACTCAGTTTTTAAATTAGCTCTATGTATGAGTGGAAAAAATATTTTTCGTTCTTTCTTTCCTTCTTTCTTTTCTTTCTTTATTTTTTCCCTTCTTTTTTTCCCTTCCTTCCTTCCTTCCTTCCTTCCTTCCTTCCTTCCTTCCTTCCTTCCTTCCTTCCTTCCTTCCTTCCTTCCTTCCTTCCTTCCTTCCTTCCTTCCTTCCTTCCTTCCTTCCTTCCTTCCTT
>JACDJE010000137.1:1886419-1913362 GCA_016647715.1 Pavo muticus
TTTTTTTTTTTTTTTTTTGTATTTTTATTCTGCCAGTAAATATTTTTAGTTCTGTAAAGTCAAGCTTTAGGCCCATGGCTTGGTCCAACAGTGCAGAGCTATGGCTGAGCATGGCAGAGCTGTGGGGAGGTGGATCTGAGCACTGCTGCTTCCTAAATGGGGCAAGGTCTGGTGGCCCTGGCAGCAATGTGGGGGCCTGGGCCTGTATGGGTGGGGAAGCCCTAGGGGTGAGCAGGGACAGACAAGGCTGGGAGATCACTCAGGACCCAGGCCCAATGGTTTGACGTGTTAAGAAAAAATAATAAACTCTCATTGTTATTCGGAAGTATTTAAACTACATCTTTTTAATTATTTAGAATATTGTGTTCTTGATTTTTGCTGCGGTCACTGATTTAGAGGAGGTTGCAAAAATACAGTATTTTAAGAAGAATTTTGGAACATTCTACATTTGTTAGATCATTTTACCACTTTTTAGCAGAAGACTACATTCTCTTTCCATTAAATCAGTCAATGAAAAAGACAGTGATTAGGTCAGTAGGAGCAGGAATTCATTAAAATTAGAGCAAGTATGGACATGCTTTGTACATGCAACTGTGAACTTACATGAAGTTAAATGTAATGTATCTGTCATAAAATAAGAATGGCATTTTCTTTTCAGTGCTAATTTTGAGGGAGGATCCTAGCTGCGATGCTGCTCAGTCAGTATTATTTGGAACTTTGGCAGCAAAAATATACAGTGAAGTCTAGACATGGTCATTTTTGTTCTTTTAGGTTTTACTTTTCCCGTAACAGAAAACCTTCAATTTTTTGTTATTACATTAAAACATACAGAGTTGGCACATTCATCAAAGCTATTAACCAAGAATCTACTTTGACAGATTATACTAAAGAAAGATTTGACATGAGAACAAAGTCTTGAGTTGAGAGAACAGCTATATATTAAATGAGCCAAAGACTCATAGTCTGAGAGTGAATGTGTGGATGTTCTGATCAAATCAGAGATCCACAAAAAGCTTCGTTTACTTTGTTTCAGGGCCTCAGAAAACAGATGTCTCACCATTCCTATGACAATGAAATTTCTCTCTGTTCAAACACTGTAACAAATGGAGGGTAGTGTAAAAGGAGCTTCTTGTAGAATAGTAAGAAGTTGGAGGGACAGAATTTAATGGCAGAACTACAGATGTGATAATGACCAGCTTTTAATACAAAAGAGCATTCTTTCTGGATTTTGCTTTGTATGTATAGTGCTAAGAATCTGACTGCTTGTTTGTGGCTACTAGCTACATTTTAAAGGGATTAATTAATTCCCGGGAAAAACTGATGGTCTCAGGCTTTTAACATATTACTATTGGGAGGCTTAGTTTGAAGGTTTGTCTTTGTCTATATGATGATGCCCCTGACATGTAAGTCACATCATATTTGTCTGTGGCTGTCATTTCTAGGGAATTACTGACCAGTAATTTTAGCATTTGCACATTCATTACCAGATTTGCATTTAGTTTATAATATCTTTAATAATAGTTTCTACATGAATACCCTCAGGAAATAAGCAAGGAAAATATTTAGAATATATAAAGGTTGATATGCTTAACCAACTAAAGAATATTGATTAACAATCATTTCCAAAACTCTATTAGATCTTGGGCCTTTGAATAAACACAAGCTAACAAGTCAGCCTAATATAGATTTATTTTCTGCTACAGTGTAGCATAACTTGAAGTTTCTTTGTTGACAATTTATTATGAACAGGATCTTCTTTATTATTATTATAAAGAAAATTCTGATGCAACATATTAAGAAAAAAAAGCATGTGGTAAAATAATTTTTTAAAAGGTGGTAACAGACACAACTTAAGACTGGATAGCTAAAAAATCTTATATTTGCAGTCACTGACATTTAGTAGTCATTTGCTTAATTTGAATTGTTCAGCAGAACTAAGAAAAATCTGTAAACATTCAGGACTTTTCATGGCCAAAAAATGAATCATTTCATACTACATGAGCCAAGTTGTTTCACAACCTGTACAAGACAGAGACAACCCACAACAACATAACCATGGAAAGATCCTTTCCAGGGTAGCGATTTCATAGTAGATGTTGTAGACATGGTAGATCCAAAGGCACAGGAGTTATATGCATTACAGTATTACAACAAAGTGTAGTTGTTGACCTCTACGTTTGAACTTGTTTGTAATATCTCCAAAGCTGGTAAAGAAATTTATGATATATATGTCTAAAAAAGATCAGAAGAATCAAAACATTCTGTATCTTCCGTTCCCTTCTTGTCTCTACAGTGTGCTAAATGTTACTAGTGCAGCTACAGGTATTCATAGTGTGGGCACGCAAAGATGAATTGTGTTATCACATTAAATTTACTTCAGTTGTAATCAGAAAAGTTCTGAAATGTTTAATGTCTTTCAACAACTGTCCATTTGTCAGATTTTTTCTATAACAGTAGTGACTTTTCATTCTTAAAACACCTTTCATTCAGGCTTTTCAAAGAACATCATAAACTTTGGATAAGTTCCAGGGAAGAATCTTAGATGAACAGAAAATATCTAAAAATTACACATCTGATCACAGCAAAATGACTCAAGGAAATTCAGTTCAACACACAATCACTGCAGGTATGAGGCATTTAAAAAGTATGATCATGAGTAGGGAGCCATTACAGTTGGCAGGAAACATTAAAATCAAAAGTGTTTGCTATGTTGGCCACCTCTGAGAGACCAAAAGAAAGAAACGTGACTCCAACTTTTTTTAAACGCATTTTTAGACACTGAGTTAAAGAAGACTTTGTGTTTTCAGTTCTTTGGTGCCAAGAGTGATTTTGTTATGTTTTGTAACTGAAATGAAAAAAAACCACAGAAATTGTGTATGAGTTTAAGAGGCAGGATCCTATCAGATGACTGATCCGTGACTGTAGGCCATCCTCTTCTAATCCTGTTGCCCCTGTGTTCTTGGCTGATGTTTTACCATTTTAACAGATAAAACACAGTCCAGGTGTTTTCTATCCTATTCTCCAGGGAAGTGAGCTACCTATGTATTCCAGTATTCTTAAACTGTTTATGGTCCAGGTCCTAGATGTTCTTTTTTGTAAACACTAGCAGTTTGTCATGGTTTTGTGATTTTTGGTTTTCGGTATTCCACATCATAACGTCATGTAGTGCACTGGGAGCTAAAGTGTTAATACTCTACTTCCAAGTACCTATCCCTATACATCATGGAGGTCATAGGATCTTACTCCCCCGGGGGAGGTCTCTCTTGCTTCAGCTGTGGTAGTTATGTCTGAGTCTTCCAGGTTTGCTCTGAAAACTCTCTCTCTCCTATTTCATTTGATTTATTAGTCTCAATTTCAATTAGATTGTATTATATAATAGTTAGTAAAATAAGTTTTCCTCCCTAGATCGGTGCTACTGCTGTTTATTTTCCTTTCCCTTCCCGTTTTCGGGGGTGGGTTGGGGAGGGGGCCCTTGGGCCTACTGTCCCTGTCACGGGCATAGACTGGTCCGGACAACCCCGTGACACAGTTGTATAAAGGTAACTGCTCTGACAGCAATCTTTTAAAAGTGTCTGCACTATAAAAACTTTTGTTTTGGTCTAGCCTTGATGCTAAATATGAATGTAATCGCTGTACTACTTCATGTATGGATTATGTATTTAGGCAGGTTTTATTCTGAACATTTCCAAAACTACAGTTTTCTGTGCATGTTTGGAGATCTTTACTTGAACTTGTAGGGAACACCTTGATTCAAAGTATGACTGTATGAATGTAGACACTTTTTCCCCGCTCACTTCTGGGGAAGGCTGGTTTCTCCATCCTGATATGTTCTATCTAAATTAAAATTGAGGCATGATGGTCCACATATGGGACTTGTTCTGAGTGCTTTACAGTGTTTTATTTAACTAGGGGGAATTGTGATTCTCATTCATGTCCATACATCTGGAGTTAAATTTCTCTCATCTAATATAAAACATTATGGAATTACCATGAAAATTTAAATGTGGTCCATCCCAAGGGAGTGGAAGGAAAAAATACCTTCAAAGAATATGCTTCAGATCACTGTTGTCATGTTGCAATGAAACAAATATTCTCTGTCAATTAGATCACTTTATTTTCATTCAGTGTAAGAAAACTGAAGTCAAAGTCAAATGGAAATTTCTAACTCTGAGGTGTTTAAAATCAGATCAGATCAATTCCAGTTTGAGATAAAATAGAACTTTGTCAACAGGAGATGACAAAAGAGCTCATACATAAACTGAATGCTGTACTATTTTGAAACAGAAGATCCTAAGCATATCAAAGATGCAATATTTTTGTTTTTTTCATTGCCTCAGCTGCTCCCCCTCCAAAAACAAACAAACAAACAAAAACCACTCAGAAATATTATTGTGTTCCAAAAGTCAGATTACAATAAAATCGGTAAAACTTGTCAAGTACTTAAATACTATGGAAAAGAGTACAACCAAATTTTTTTCAGTAGCTTTTCTGACTACTACAGTCAGTGAGGCCAGGGATGATTCAGTGAACTATAGTGATAGACCATCCATCCTGTAGACTGACTGAGGCAGGGAACTGGGGGAAAATTAACATCTTCTTAATGTTTGTTTATATTTAGTAGACCAAATTAAAACTGCAGCTGCAACAGTGATTCTGACATATTCTAGAAACCGTTTATATTCTTTGTGTTACAGTTTCTTTAAAGGTGATTGTATGGGCATTTTGATTTAAAAAACTAAAGTTGCAAGCTTTGAGGAAAAACAGTTGTGAGCTATTAACTATCTCTGCTTGCTTCCTTGTGTTTTGCTTCTTTCATCATTCATCATAAGAAGTCCTATTGATTTATGATGGATAATAATTTAATTTTGTATTAGTTCTTCATATATAATAATTTTTTTCCCATATAAGCATAGTTAATGAGTTGAATCCTTCCTCATGCTTGTTTAGCTTGTGAACAGACTATTTTTGAAATATTATTAAAAAAATGTTTTTCCTGAACAGTATATATAAAACCTTCCATCACAGTCTTCTGTGTTCTCACATGTTCTACACTGTAAGCAGGAGTACAGGAATATTTTTTTGTGTTTGTTGTTGAAATCAATATAATGATTTCATAATCTATGTGATCTGTTTTGCCTTGTGGCTCATAAAAATTGTATTAAGGATGGCAAAGATAAAATACTTAGCATGAAAATGAGCACTAGAATAAGAAGACAAACAGGATTTCTTTAGCTATCAACTTCTATGGAAAGAATATGTTGTGTAACCGCATACTTCATTGCAGTATGTAAAGATTTACCAAGCCAAACATTTGAACTATTTAAATAATAATTGAATTGATTAGCTGTCTAAAATAATTAACTGACGATAGATATAGAAGGATTATTTTACAAGAGATAGAGTGCCTTGAATATTAGAATTTCCTCCCAGATATATTTTTTTTAATGCTATAAGATCTAATTTGACTGGACTAACACATCATTTATGGTCAATCAATTTGATACAATATGTAAATAAGAAATACCTTGTGGGCTTTGATTGCATTGTTTCTGTAGTATAACAATGGCTATTAGGTGCAAAGCTCTAAAGCAGGCTTAGTCTATGCAAACTCTTGAAAGAGGATGATTTATTCAGCATGTTTAACCTTGTTAAAATTTAAGAATTATCCACATGCAAGTCCTATAAATTTGTTCCTGATGCACTGAATCTTTTTACCATGAATATAAGTAGATCACTCTGAAAGTAATGCCTCCTATTTATTTTCATAGAAACACAACAGATACAAAAAGCACAATAGCATTATTTGGTAGAGCAAATTACCAGCTACAAAACATTGTTTTTCATCATAGTCACCACCATTAGCTATGCATTTTCACCAGTGATGAACAAGTGCCTGCATGCTACACTTGTAAAAATCTGCACGTCCACCTCTGATGTTGTGGGACGACATAATAACATAGGAGGCATTACCCTCAGATCAGCCTTCATAGTTTAAAATACATAATAATTTCCATCAAAAACAATGAAAAATTGCCATAAAAAAAAAAATGTTTTTCTGTGTTAACTATTACTTCTTCACTGGAGAGCTAAAACATTTGTAATGAAGAGGAAAATCCAGCAGAGTTCAAAACTCTTCATGCTACTGAGGCTGCAACACTTGATGCAGTTATTGTGTTATTGGTATGATTATTCTGTTAGAGATCTCACAGACTGTCAGCAGAATACACACGTGTGTGTGGGCACACACACACACCATCTTATACACACACATACATATCTATATTTCCATCATTAATCACAGAAAATAAACAAAAAAAAAGTCATAGGTTGGTCATTTTCACCAATTTTATCAGCCTAAAAGCTCACTCACATGATAAGAGATATGTGAGAAAGAACTAAGAAAATGAAATTCAGATGGTGGCTTAATAGTTGGTTGCACATAAGCATCAGTTTGCAGGATTCACTGAACCCCAGAAAATCCTATTTTATCATGAGTTCAGAGAATTCTCAAGGCAATTTGCACAAATACTAGATGTTGAATACACCAGAATCGCACTGACCATTACAGGTAAAGAAATCGCTACATGTACATACTTAGAGTAATTTTCTAAATTGTCCTATTCATTGAGTTTGCACACGTTTCTTCTGAAGATGAAAAGTACTGATTTAGGGGGAAAGTCTTTGTTAATTAGGCTGCTTCAGAGAGCAGAATAGTCTCTCTTCTTTAGTTATATGGTTTACACATATGCTTTTCCTAACCATAAAGGCCAGTCATGGGATTTAAGCTACTGCCTTCTGTGTCCCTGTTATCAGTGCAGTGAGGGAGACACGTCCCAGAATTTATTCCAAATTCACATCTGTTTTTCTCCTTGGACAGATTTTTAAGAGTCAGATGTGATGGTGCAGCTGTTGGCCTTTTGCACATACTGTCTCCTCCTTTGAGGACCAAGCATTCATTTTCTTCTCTTATAGAAGAAAACTACAGTTTTCTTTAGGGGATAGTTTGCATTAGGCTCTCCAACATGCTCAGGTCTGTGGAAAGGCAATTCTTAGAACACTATTCCATCCCTACGCGAGGTTCAATCACCACTCCCTAGCTTAATTTGTGAAATGGGGAAGGCAGCAGCAGAGGTCAAAGGCACATCCATCCTTTCTCATAATTGTAGAGCAAGCCAGGTGTGTTGGAAGGTGGAAGCTCAGCAAATAGCTTAGTTCCCTGCCATAGAAAACTATGTATTTGTGTTGTGAAACAAAAGTTCATTTTGAAGACCATATTGCATTAAAATACTATTTCAAGCACTCATGGTGATACAGAAATATGTTTATAGAACTTTTCATATATAGCACTCTCGTAAATGTGCCTGTTACTTTGGCTTTCTTAGTTGTCTCTGGTGACTGGTGTGTTTGTGGGAGGCTTGGGGGGGGGGTAATTTTCAGTTAGTCCCAGGAAAACTGAAAGCATGAGGGAAAGTTGATTACAATAATTTCTTCACTGAAATGTTGTAAAGCAACAAAACAATAGAAATGATGATTTCACTTTCTTTAAACTTACTGATAGGACATAGTAATCCTTTCCTAAGAAAAGGATATTCCAACGCTGCAGTTTGAGACAGATTCTTTACTGCTCTTAATTCTGTTTTGTAACATTCCTTTGTGTTTTACTGTGCATGGCAGGGCTTTGTTGGAATTAGGAATGGATGAATTCAGTATCCTGAGAGAACTAATGAAGATTAGCATAAGTGCTTCCACGTGGCATGAAAACCAGAGAGATTTTGGGAAGACAAATCAAGGTTTGATTTTGTCTCCATAAAAAAATGAAGAGTGTAGTCAGATTATTTAGCTAGTGCTGTGGAATCCTTTTTGGGGAAAAAAAATGCTTCCTCATTACATTCCTGTGATTTGTTCTAGTCCTGCTGACACAGGCTATTAAAAACCTTGTTTATGTTTTAGCAACTTTTTTAATGAGCACTTTGAGGCTTTATTGTGTTTGTAGAATGTTCTTTATAGTTAAAATTACATGCTGAGATGGCAGGCTGCTGAGCTAATATATTGTTACACTGATTAAATTGATTAAAAGCTTCATTTTTGACAGGCAAATTGTAGAGGCTGAGATCTCCTTATTGTACATTTCAGTAATTCAGCTCATGTCTTGTCCTACCTAATAATTGCTATTCTACCCCCCACTTAAGGAATCATCTCAGAAGCAGGTACATTTTCAAACAACATATTAGCTTCAGGTCTGAAGTACATGAGCCACAGTGCACAGAAGTCTTATTAAAGGTAATGGTTTATTCAGTGAAGTATTTGAAATATATTCCTTCTTTTTTATTTCTTTAATTTTTATTTTTTTACTGTACAATGGACAAAGGAAGGGACACAATTTTTAGAAGATAAGAAAATAAGAAATTGCTCTTATGGTAGCTGTGGATTGACAGAAGAGGGTACACTGCAAAGGCATTTTATGTCCTAATCTGAGCACAAGCTTACATACAAATCTGTGACATAAAATTTTGAAATAAATCAGTGAAAATGTTAAAGACAAATGAAGAAGATTTATCATCTTAAAACAACTGGAGAAGAGGTATTTTGCAATAAATATGGAAATAAGGTGATTTTTTTTCAAAGTCTAAATTGCTCTTAAAAATGTAGATGACTACAGCCAAATTTGTAGCCTTCTTATTGCAGTAGAAAGTCCAAAATATTCACAGTTTGCCAGAAACCTGACAAGTGCGAGTGGTGAATTATCTGATAGTACTGTACAGATTTCCAATTTGACACAGGTATTAAACTTTAAATTAAAAGCAGGCTTGTTAGCTATAGATCAGTGCCCAGCCCAGTGACTCTATTAAATGAAAAATATATTATTTGCCTGTCTTACCACATGAAAGTAAGAAGATGAAGTGTGTCTACCTGGTTCAAACTGAAACTCCATTGGCTCAGTAACCTAAGCTGATGATTCTGCTCAGTGAATCATTCACTGTGAAGCAAAACAACCATTCCGGTTATCAAAAGTGTGAAAACTTCTAGAGTGGTAGTAACATCCTGCTGGTTCTATATGGAAGCTTTTTACTTATGAAGCTTTTCTCTGGGTTTTACTTTCTGAAACTTTATCACAGTATCCTGTGACAGTGAATTTAGCAGCTGACGTATCTTCCATTTTAGACCTACCATTTAGACACCTTTCTTAGAAAATATTTTTGATTGTGTGAAATGATAACAAATCATTTCATTTCTGGTATTCTTACTTTCCAGTATATCAGAGAAGATCTCTAGCATTTTACCCTCAGCAGTCTATCTACATATCTTATACTGGTAAAGCACTCTAGATACAGCAGTGTTTCCAAAACAGCTCTGACAACACTGGCCTGTAAAGTTAACAGGTATACAGAGAAGTTAGGCTACTAAGAATAATTAAATATAAAGAAAAGATGCTCACCAGAATTGTAGGCTCACAAGACTCCACAAGGAGCAATCTCCAAGAAGAGATCCTTCTTTAGTGGAAGTCAGCCCTTAAATGGGGTCTAGGAGAGGTGGAGCCTGGCTCCACCCCTTCCGGGCACACAGGTGAATTGCCTTCACCTGTGCTCCCATGGTTGACTCAGTGCTTGCCTCAGGTGATCAATCAGAGGTTCAGGCTGTGATTCAACAGTTCCGATACATGGCCGTTGACAGAGATCTTAGTGTAGATATAAAGACAGTTTAAATTTTGATATCTTTTCTTCTGAAAGCAGGGGTTTAAAAGGGGAAGCATACAGGAAAAATAAATGGCTTGAGTTTGGTTTGCAAAGAGGTAAGGATAGTGTCAAAGGCACATAGGACTCATCCACATGACAGTTTGGGATACTGCATCTCCAAGAAGCTAGAATTTTACAGGCTTTAGTCTTAACATCTATAAAAGCCCCTGGTAAGAAGAATATGAGGGTTTGTTATCTGACTGTATTTGGGAGGTTGTCCTGTGAAGCACAGGGCAGCAGGATCTGATATGCTTGCCTGAACCTGGTAGAATAAACACTGTCCACAGAAAGACAGTAAGGGAATTGCAAAATATTTGTGCTTTTTTCCTTTGTTTTCTACTGAACAGTGAAAAGCACAAATGTTTGCAAAATTAAAATAGGAATCCAAGTCGTAAGTGGTCATTAGTTGCCGTATAAGTCATAATGGGTGCTATGATAAAAGCAATCAGTTCACAGCAGCAGAAATGAGGGCATAGATGAATGATGGCTGTCCTAGCAGCATTTTGATGGTTTTGATGATTTGATTTCCAGTATCCAGAGTTCCAGAATCTGGAATCAGTTCTGTACGACCCTGGGAATTTTTATAGGGAGTTATATTCCTTTTTAATGCCTTCCCACTCCACCCTCTAATTTGTATGTGTGTGAACAAGCACATCAAATATTTTTGATCCCATCTATAAAGTATACAGTCCACAAAATCAGATCCCTTTAAATTAGCTCAGCTCTTAGACTCACAGTGAATTACACACCCTTCTTTTCTGGAAGAACCTACTTCTGTCTCCTTTAAAGTGAGCAGGAAGTTGTTTTGGAATTACTTCATCCAGCAGATTTTCTGCACATCATTTGTTGGTAAACCTGAGCCAGATACAGATGCTTAATCTCCTTATATATCTCCCTGAATATAAGGGTTTTGGGTGTGTTTAAGTGAGAATTTGACCAGCTATGTAGCCATTGTCAGCATTTAGGAATAACTTCATAGCATTTATCTATAGTTAGAAATACAGCACCATATAATCTTAGGAAAAAAAATATAAATAGCAAATAAAATATTTGCCCAATTAAGTTAATTCTTCCTTCCTCAGCTGCTAGGAAAATCTCTATGTTGGGGCTATTTCATGTAATGATTTATAGATTCCACTCATTACTCATGCTGGACCATCTCAGAACCTGGAGATTTGCAATCCATATTGACTCCTTCACCTCCCATTATTCATAGAGTTTCTTCACTAAGGGACTTCAATAAGATGTGGCATTTTAGCCAATATTTTAATTTCTACATTTTGTGCTATTGCACACCTGTTAAAGTACACCCCTTATTTCATTAAAGAGACTCAAACGAGAAACTGGGGAAATATTAAGCAAAACCTATTATAAGTACTTTTCTTCAATGGCCAGTTAAACCTTATGTGGTCTCCTCTGCCTTTTCCCAGGTTTTGTATTATCACCAGGCTGCATCTTATTGAATAGTAAAGTTTGGAGAAAATGCAGACACTACAGAATCATGCCCCAAAGATTACATATTATGTTTACCACCACAAATTTGTTACAGTGGACAAATTTAAGAAGAATAGAGGCTCCTATTCAACCATAAGCTTATTCTAGATTATGCTTTTTCAGTTCCATCCAATCTATTTTTTCTATAACTAGAAATTTCAGTGTTTGTTTTGCATATTCAGGCTACTTTCCATTTGATTGCTGTGAGATATCCACACAGCCTCATTTTGTACATCTGGCTTTGACTTTCCCTTGTTATCCTCCAAATACAGTGATTCAGAACAGGAACATAATTGTAATACACTAGCTCTTTTCAATGTCTTTGTATGGGTACTGGGAAGACTGACCTCCTGATTTAAACCTATTAATCAGTTTCCTAACAGTAGGTGATGTGAATATCCCTCTTGCTAAAGGAAAGTGTGGTTATTCTGGGTCACAGGGACCTGCTGAGGATCTCAGTGGTAGAAAGTAGTATGTTTTGGATTTAGGCATGGGATAAGTAAATGTGTGGTTAGTTGATTTGTCTTTGCTTTGTATTGCACTGGTGAGCATTTATTGGTATCTTCTAAGGTTCTGAAACCTGATCTCAAAGAGAAAGATTTCCTTAATTCTTATCCACCAATCACATTCCTTATAGCTTGGGCACTTGACATTTTTAACTAATGTTAGCCAATACAGAAATAAAACTACATTGTTTTGAGATCTGAATGATTATTAATACCTGTAGAATAACATATATTTTAACAAATGTATATCCATCTGGCTCTGGATGCTTTGGGAAAAAAACAAAGATGTGTTGGAAAAAAAGAGTGTAAAGAAGAAACAGAGCAGTAAATTCTGCATGACATTCTTTTGAAATAGTCTCAGTTTCTGAGGACAGTGAATTGGAACTAATTGTTGGGACTGGGTATAACAGAGTTGGGGAGGGATATGGGGAAAATCAGATGATGATGATGACATTCCTAGAGTTGTCTGGAGCTGAAATGACATATTGTCTCAGCAAAAATATAAGATGTCACTGTTAATAAGCCCAATGACCTGGACATCTACTAATCACTTTGAAGTTGCCAGATGAGATGCTGGAGCTATCCTTATAAAGATGTGTTTCTTTATCAAGCAGCCACTGATACCCCTGAATCATTAAGCTTGCAAAGACAGAAAAAATATTAGTGTCCCAGATTAAACTGGGTCATTGCTGAGATCCACAAACCTTCTTTACATACCAATTTCTCAGTAGAGCTCAAAGCTTAAGAAAATTGCCATTGCTATCTATTGATCAGTATTCAAGCAGGACGCTATGTAAGACATCATGATTATTTCCAGTGAGAGGCTGAATTATGCCAGTAAAAGCATTATGAACATTAATTTATATTGTGATTCTTCGTACTGTTTTGAAAGATGCTGTCAATTTTCTGATTCTCAGTGAATGAGATCCGAAATACAGTAGTGAACTCAATTTATGCACCTAATAGTTACCTTTGAGAGTCTTTGACGGATTTTTGATGGAGAATTGTCAACCTACATTTAGGGCAGAAGTCCAGCCCTGAGGACTATCTCTTGCCTTGCTAGTGTGTCCCACGCCACTGAGAAAGATCTACAAAGACAGTTTTAGAGACAGCGATAAGTAACAGGAAAAAGATGTGGACTTCTGTTAAAGTTCACTGATACTTTTTCAGCTGAAGCTATGTAGTACAATAATTTGAATAAATAGGGGTAGAAGATTCCTTGGATTTGGTACTACTGCTTCCAGCCTAAACCTGGACCGAATTAAGCAATGATCTGGATTGGGTACTGACGAACTAAAATGTCTGTTCTGTTATTTCAAAAATGTTTTGTTTACTCAGTATTTCACAGAAGCAATGTTTGCTTTTTTAAGAGTACTTATAAAAGAACTGTGTTTCTGAATTAAAAAAAAAGAAACTTGTTTTGAGATAACTGTAGTTCACCTGAAAGAAATGCTGCATATGTTGCTTACATACTCATTTTGTTCCAAGTCTAATCATGATTTTATCCCATATACTTACTGTAGGTTTAATCCTGTCAGTACAAGGGCATTATTTGGTTTTCATTATTTCAACATATAACAGGTGTAGATTTGACAAGATGGTCATGACATCAAGTAAAATTATGTTTTTATGTGGATAAATGCAAATCTTATACAGGACTATCACAGTAAAGGATGCAAAATGGAAAGATATATTTCATACATTGATTTTCCTATTCTCAAGTCTTGACAAATATCTGAGTACAAATTTTTTATATGACCTATATCAAGTACTGAAATTTTATGTGTGTATGTATGTGTGTCTTCATGTACTCACATGTTTCCACAATTAAGAAGCCTGGCACAGGAAATGGAGTACAAGTCTATTCTCTAATTCAAGTCTGAATATCTTTCAATTAATGGAATGTATTATTTTATTTTTTCTTCAAATGCAGCAATAGAAGTAATATTGTTTAAACAGACTTGAACAGATTGTAGAAACCTGCTAAGTGTAAATTCTATTAAATCTAAACTTCAAATTCAATTCACTGCATGATCTTTTTCCTTTTCCTTTTCCTTTTCCTTTTCCTTTTCCTTTTCCTTTTCCTTTTCCTTTTCCTTTTCCTTTTTTTTTTTTTTTCTTTTTTTTTCCTCATCTTGCTTATTTATTTGCATTTAACAAAATGTGCAGGAGTGAAACAAATAATTGCCCCTTATGGCAATCATAATTCAGAAAACTTCTAAAATCAATTCTACATATAACAGGTTGTACGAACTATGGACAAAATTAAATGAAATACATTTACTCCAGTATCATTTACAATAAAAAGCTGAAATTCATGAGAATTGAAGTATACCTATTGGAAGCAAAATGGACATTTGTAAGATTAAAATTTGAAACACAGAAAAGGATTTTTTTTCTCACGTAATATGCCATTTTATTTAAAGTTTTGCTTTTTATTGTATGAAATTCTCACTTGCATTCAAGAAATCACACAGCTCTGGTAGCTTTTGTGCTGGAAGCTGACTACCTTCTATTTGAGGAGAATGATGCTCTCTGCAATGTTGTTACATGTTCTGGGTGGGTAAAACACTGCAAACGGGTAGCCTTTAGCTGTTTCTTACAGTGAGATGGCACCTGCCACTTGAAAAAACAAAGTAGGAATCATGTAGCACTTCTCCGACTTATCCATAAACACTGATTATCGAGAAAGCTGCTTTGGACTCGTGGTTTAACAGTCCATTAGAAGTATTCAAGCTCCTCAAAGTGTAGAAGATATCTGGGATGAACTTTCTAGATCATGTTATTCTTGTGAAAAAATCTTGAGTTTGGAATTATATATATATAAAAGTTTAATAAATTAATTGGATTTGTCTTTGTTGTAGAGAGAGACACCATGTCTTTCCTGTGAAATGAAAGAGATTACAGGCCATTCTCTGGCTATCAAAGAAAGTGACAAATCAAAATGTGGTGGAAGCATCTATAAATACCAAAATGTATAGGCATTGTCTAGGACATGGCTACTTGCTGGAGAGGGCAGAAAGTTACTAAAAAGCTGATCAGAAGGCAGAATGACATAGTATTTTAGAATTCTTCCAGAACAAGCTGCTTGCGTGAGGTTTTTGTTGTCTGGCTTCAAAGGAAACAAACAAACAAACAAACAAAAGTAAACCAAAAAACCTCTGTAGAGATTACTCTTGAGAAAATCCCTCACTTTACATCATTTTTTTCTTCTCTAAATGAGGAAAATATCTTTTCTCTCCAAAACCCTTCTACTTCCGTTTTATCTCAGCAAACAGAGCATAGTGACAACAGAAGTGAATCCAGACTTGCAGAAGGCTCAGATTTCCTACATTCTTTTCTTTGTTAAATTTATAGCATTTTTTGTTGTTGTAGCTTATCCTTATGTATTATGTCATAATTGATTTATAAAAATCCTTTCTGGTTAAACATGGAAGGCTACCTAAAGCTAAAGAATGTGTGCACAGTGTATCGTATATTTAGATCCAACTGCAGTTATTGGAAAGCTCGTGATTCAAAGTAACAGCAACCTCTTCTGCTTTGGGTTTTGAAGCGGTCTCTTTTCTATTGTGACTATGAAAGATATTGATTCACAGCCTCAAGTCAGGCTCTGACGTTGTGCCTTACAAACAAACTGTAAGCAGCACTGAAAGGAAAGAATGGTACAGGAAGAGTGAGATCTGCCACAAGGACTATGATCTATGATGCAGCAAAAGGAGGAATTTAGTGTTGGACTGAAAAATATTGCTCTCAAGAGAGATGCTGGACCAAGTGAAGAATTATTAATCATCTATGATAAGAAGTCAAAACTGATTGCAATTGTTAGGATGGAAATACCAAGTGTGTTTTTAAAAAGCTTATTTTCATACAGATCATTTACCAAATCAGAGCAGTTTGAAGTATGGCTGTCTTAATACCTGAGGTCAGTACAAATAACAGATCCTGGAAGGAAAAGCCTTTGCTGACCTGTGCTTTTATTTTATTTAGCTTATTGTGGTTTAATTTCTTGTTGTATCTCTTTAGTGATAGTGGGATGTAAACTCTTTGGGTACATTCTTGCTCCTGCTAACTGAGAAGGAACAAACAAAATCTTCCCTTTAGCATCCTGCATGGTCATTGATAGAGTGTCACTCGGTTGCTAAATTCCCACTTGTAAAGAGTGGGAGGGGAGGCTTTCATGAATCAGACAGTGAGACACCACATCAGAAGAAAAGAAATGAAAGAAAGGCAGAATAAATGAACTGCAGGGAAAACGGAAAAGAAAAACAGTGAAACTTTTGCAAAAAGTCTGTGTCTCAGAATTATTTGGAAATGGTAGCTCAGGGAACTGGAAGACATCCTTTCTAAGCTGGGAAGTGCACAGAGCTCTCAAAGGAAAATAAATCACAAAGCTGGGAAATGTCACTAACAATATATCAATATGTTTTCTCTCTCACACTCCTACTTTCTCCTCATTTCCAGTGATTTAAAATGAGCTGTGATTAGCCTGGTGACCCCGATGAGTGATTTCCCTGAAGAAAAAGTAAACCACAATATTTAAATACAGTGTTTGATATAAGCATGAGCCAAGCCTCGCCTCACCTTTTTTATGGCTGGAAAAGAAGGAAACACAAGAGACTTATGATTTCACTTCAACAGTTCTGCTAATAGCCAGATTGGCTGGTGTCAGAGAGTGCCTGAGACAGGCCTCTGCAGTCTTCTGATGTAAAAGAAGAAATCACAAGAGACCCTCTTTTTCCTCGTCATAACCAGGTGTTTGTTACTCGATCTTAGTAGTGAATGGAATTATGTATCCTCCTTTTTTCCCCGCATGCATATATTCAGTTCTTCACTGCTGAACAGTGTTCTTTATTTTTCATCTAGTGTTCATTTAAAGTCAGAAGAAGACAGCAAAAAGATTTTTAGCTGAATACTAGCTATGCTGGACAAGTTGGACAACTATACTGGACAACTCTACAATCATTAATTGTCAACAGTCTTTGATATAGTTTAGAATTACACAAAGTGAAGTATTTAGATATGTTGAGCTTGTCATACTAGGTTTAGCTAGACATTTATATATTATTCTGTCTCTAGGAGTGGCTAGAAGTTAATCAAAATGTTTTGCAGAAAATGTATCAGGGCTGCTCCAAAAGTGATGCCTTCTATGTTACTATATTGACCCACGATGTCAGAGGTGGATGTTGGTGGTGTGGCAGTAGAGGCTGAACCTTCCCGCCAATATTCCATTACATACTGTAGCTGTGCCTCAGATGGCAGCAGAGGGGCAGTCTGACAAAATGGTTTCTGACCTGAAAGTGCAGATGGAGAAAAGTGTGTCCTTGAATTCCTTCTTGCAGAAAGAAATTGCACCCACTGACATTTATCGACATTTGCTGAACAGTGGATATAAGCACAGTGAAGAGTGGCTGATGAGTTTCAGTAGTAGTGACAATGGTGTGAAAGACAAACCAAGTTCTGGATGGTCCTACAGATAGTATTAGATTCATTGCAAAAAACGGATTTTTTTTTTTTTTTGAAAAAATGATGCATGATGTGATGACCGATAAGTGAGAATGCTCTTAACATAGTTTTGTTTACTGCTGATAAACAAAAGAGGTATAAAAGAGTAAAATATGAATGCTAAATACATGTAAATTAGTTTATATTTCCATTCAAATTATTCATCCAAAGTCAGATTTTCTTCAAAATCTAGAAAAAGATATATGTGTGGTAAGATGACTTTTAGTTACGTTTGTGCTATGTCTGACTATAAAGGTACTTTCCACTGATGTCATCCAGGAAAAAACAACAACAACAACAACAAAGAAACATGGAAATGTGAAAAGAAATTACACATGTAGATGAGATAAAAGTTTACTTTTGATTTCATGATGTCTAAAGTAGATCATGTTTCTAGCAAATTGATTATTTATCTACTATCATCTTTGAAACTATAATTTGTATTGCATTTTCCTTTGTATACTAAGCGTAGCAGATATCTCACCAAAAGCTAATGCTATCACAGGTTCTTTTAAACCTGTTAAGATATGTATTCTTTGGCAAAAGAAGAGAGAACACTGCTAGTAAAGGACTCAGCAAACACGGAGAACATTTTTTGTAAGTTCTGAGGAAAAGTTAATTAAGAAACCATCTGGGAGTAAATAGGAAAGTAAAAAAGATGCTGTGTTAGCATGCAGCCAGCAGAATGAACAAAGGCAATCATATGTGAATTCCACATGAGGAAAAAAAGCAATACATTTTCACTCAGAAAGCACCTCCCAGTCTGATAAAAAACCTATGTTAATAATACCTTAGTGACTTAAAATCAAATCCAAAGCAGTGCTGGACTCTCATATTGAAAAGTGTGATCCATAAAATTCTTTCCCAGTAACTCTGTGGTGAGAGAAACCCTGTGTCAACTGAATTCCCTCTGTGCTTGCAGCTGAGCTTTACACAAGTGACCAGTCCTGCTTGGTTTCAACAGTGGGTTTCCTAGAATTCACCTAAATCTGGCTAGATCTAAACCAAAACCTGGCTGCAGCAATACCAGCGTCTCCTGAAAAACTCAGACTGGACTCTTGAAAAAACATTGAAGACTGGTCTTTTGAAAAAATATCAACATCTGTGACATTGTGCTACACAACTGAAAGCTCATATGATAAAAAAAATTCTTCTCACACAGTTATGAAGGAGATAGAAAGATTGCCATTGTGTAGCTAATAATAGTGTCCTGCTGCTAGAGGATCAGTGTGAAAAAAGGGGTATGACATCCCCCTCCAGTACTTGGAGCACTCGCACCAAAGCTGGGACTTGGCAAAGAAGTTTTTCTTGGCAAAGATTTTTAAAAACATACTAGTATGTAAGAAAGGTTTCTGCAAAGCTATGTTTTAAGTAATGGGCTAATAGTGGAGTTTCTTTTCTTTCTTTTTTTTTTTCTTTTTTTCTTTTTTCTTCTTTTGTTGCAGTCCCTCAAATGCCTAACCTCAGTGAGTAATTTAAATTCTTGACTACATATTCACGTGTGTGGCTAGGATCCCAACAACCTTTGATTAACTTCCATTAAGCCCCACTTGGGAGGTCTTAAGTCTGAGGATCCAGGTCCTACTACACATCAGTCCAATTCAGCTTCCTATATTTAAAAAAAAATTATCAGTTTTTTAGATAGGATTCCTATTCCTCATCAGAGACACTCAAGCCTTCTACATGGTCATTCCTTACATGTGACAAGAGAATTTCAGCACAAAGATTCACCTAGATGCACAGACAGCATTTGCAATATTATATTACAGCAGTTACTGAAAAGACTTAGTGAGTCATATGGTACTCATTTATGATATTGTTACCTATGTGGATAGGGAAAGGATCTCATATAAATATTTAACATATACCATTAACTAAACCTATAGAAACTCCATAAAGCACATGTTTTACCTGATGTCATGTGTAGTAATTAGAGCTGTGCTTAGCAACTGTAATTGAAATCAGGGCTTCTTTGCCTTAAGCAATATGCAAGTGTAAGCGTAAGAGATAGTTCTGGCCTTGAAAAAAATTGTAGAATGCATTTAGTATCAGTGTTCTTGCTATATATTGTAATATCTCAAACAAACTTCTCAAGGGCTTCCTTGAAATGCAAGAGAGAAGAGAATATTTAATATTTTTAAAACCTATTCTATTCCATTCCAGGTCCTAGCTGGGTGTAATTAATGTGGGTTTTGCTCCATGATATTTATGAGTTAAGTGAAAAGTTTAATGCTAATATTCTCTGGCATATTAATTCAAGGTAAACATGTACATTTGCAGCTGTATCTGTGAAGTGTTTAAGTCCGATCTACTTTTGGATTCTGAACTTGTCTCTGAGTGCACTGGAAATGTTTTTGGATATAGTGGTCAAAAACCCATTTAAAGTAGTCCGTAGTGTCTTTGTGCAAACATCTGCATTCAGTAGTTCAGCATAGTAAGCCATCAAAAACTATTAGGAAGACTTCAAGTTTACTGTCTGGAAACTCCATTATTTGGGCTCCTCAGGGCTTTATTTGGAGACAGTTCTCTTTCCTGTTTTCATCAATGACTTGGATGCACAACTCAAAGATATAGTAAGTTTTGTGGACAACACTAAATCAGAAGGAACTGTTGACTCCCTAGAGGGTACAAAGCCCTTGCACGAGATCTTAGGCAAACTGGGAGGGTAGATAGTCATCAACCACATAAAGTTCAACAAGAACAAGTGTTGGATTCTGGTCCTGGGATGGGGCATCCCTGGATTTACGTACACAATGGGGGTCAAGAGGCTGAAGAGCAGCCCAGCTGAAAGGGATCTGGGGTTCCAGTTAATGAGAAGTTGAACATGAGTCAGCAGTGTGCCTTGGCAGCCCAAAGGGCTAACTGTATCTTGGGGTGGATCAGGTCCAGCACTGACAACTGGATGAGGTGAGGGTTGTCCCACTCTGCTCTGTGCTTTGCAGCCTCACTTCCTGCACTGGGTGCAGGTTTGGGAACCAGAATAAAAGACATAGTGTCTAGAGGGCAAAATGCATGAGAAGTATCTGAGCTCTCTTGGTTTGTTCAGCCCAGAGCAGAGGAGGCTGAAGGGAGGCCTTGTGGAAGCCTGCAGCTCCTCATGAGGGGAACAGGGGGGCAGCATTGATCTCTGTCCTCTGGTGACAGTGATAAGATCCATGGGAATGGCATGGAGCTGTGTCATGGGAGAGTCAGGTTGGATTTAGGAAAAACGTGGTCCTTCACTAGAACAGGCTCCCCAGGGAAATGGTTACAGCCCCAAGTGTGCTGGAGTTCAAGAACCATTTAAACAATTCTCTTAGAAATATGGTTTGAATTTTAGGTGGTCCTGCATGGAGCCAGAAGTTGTATTCAATGATCCCTGTGAGGCCCTTTCAACTCAGGATATTCTATGATTCTGTGATTCTACGAGAAAGCTGAAAGCCAATGTGACCCAGGTCACATAAAATTTTTAAGTTCAAAGGCACATAAAATACTTTTCAGAATCAAATAAGCTGTAAAATCATATCACTATGTCCCAAAAACTTTGATAGAGGAAAGCTTTCTCTTGGTGTGTTTTGGAAGGGAAATGAAAATTCTTGTGCTTTATTTTTCTCCTATCATGTAATCCAACCATGCATGTTAAAAGTGAATAAATATTTGCTACTGAAGAATCAAAGATGAGGAAGAAAATACGAGTGTTTAAGTTACAGATTCAGGGAGCTTGAGGGAGGCAAACTTTGAAAATGTAGAGTAGCTACTCAGTTTGACAACTGCTGTGCATGTTTAGTCAATGTCTCTAAAACAGTCTGCATCAAGTTGCAGAAATGCTGGAGCAGAAGTTGTTCCTGTCCAAAGCAATTGCTTCAGGCAGAGGTATCTCATCTTGTGCCTGAGTTGCTCTAGCCACCTCCTGTATCCTTGGGTAGAGTGCTTGGGCAGCATCCCAGCAGAAACTGAGAGAACAAGAATGGACTTTTCATCAGGCCGAAAAGGTACTTCTTTGCTTCTTACCCAGACACTGCAAGAGGTACAGTCTAAGCTAGTAGCAAACTGGGAACATAAACAGTTCTATGTGCACTTCATAACCCTGTCGTGGTTTGCTAGGCTGTGAGAAGCAGAAATACTGTGCTGTACAGCTAGCAACCAAAGAAGTATATAGGCTACGTATATGAAGGGCTAAGGCATGGCAAGTACTGTAGCAAGATTACAAATACAAATACAGAACCTTCACTAACATTTCTCTATGCTCATCTGTAGTGCCTGTGCAGCAGTTTTTGCATCCAGCTCCAGTGCTAAACTATTACATATTGCAGCCTCAGCAAGGAGGTGAAAAACTTGCAAGTAACATAATAACGTAACTAGGAAGAAAGTGATCTTCTCAGGTCTCTGTGTTTCCATCATGTTGGCATCTCTTGAATCCTGGGGGGTCATAGTAAGGATCACTGTTTCTCCTTGGTTCTGAACTGGAGCTTTCACAGAACACAGCTCAGAGGAGGAAAATTTATCCTACTGAAGTTAATTTTTCAGTTTAGGTTGAGTAGTGGTTGACTGCTCCCTAAATTGAAGTTTTAAACCAACTAGTTTGAGAATATCCTCTTTGCTTTTGTAACCACCCGGGAGAGTAATTTGGGAAGATAACAACGTATCACAGTTATATAATTTTGTCTCATTTTTGCTCAATTTAGTTAAATGCTGATCTTCTAATTCTTCTGAATGTTATAAGTATTAAAATGTTCTGAAAGCCCATAAAAATAGCTTTTAGGGCCCAATTACAGATAAGAGTTTCACCTCATTTAAAGATCAAAACTTAAACACATAATTAGCCTGAAATTATATATTGCTGAATATGGCTGGTTTGCTAGATAGTTACATAAATGTCTTTTACTGAGGAGTCAGGTGATTAAATCCTTCAGATGCTGCAGCATAATTTATCCCAGGAGCAGTGCTGCTAGAGCAGCACTTTTTTTTCTGCTATAGGTGGGAGGCAAGATCAGCACCACTGGTGCCAGTGTGGCCTCATTATAAGGTGAGCGGCAGAGACACATCTTGGGAGTCCTTTAGATAGGAATGCCAGGGAGCATCAAATGCAGCCACAACATTTTGACCTTGTCACCTTGAAGGGCTGTAATGCAAACTACTTCCTAGAGTAATAATGTTGTACACAGTTTAGCAGAACGAGACAAAAGTAAATCAGGCTTGGAGACAAGGAATTCATAGGAAATTATTATTCAGAAGTAATAAGAAATAAGAAAATATTTTTGTCTGAGGTATCCTGGAGGAAAGACAGCCTCATGTGCAATTTATGGACCCCGAAGTAAACGGTGATATGGCAGCTGGCTCTGCCTGAGGACCCAAGCATGGTATTTGCTCAAAATAAACAAAAAACTGCTTAAAAATGTATACACTAGACCTGCAATAGTTAAAGAAGTTAAAGTAATAACAGGAGGAGAAAAAACATGAAAAAATTCCCTAACTGTTCACCGAAGTATCATATGTATACATATATTTATTTTGAAAAGTCAGCTTTTTCTATATACACTAAACTGTTGAATAGCAGGAAGAAATCCAGCACAGAATTAAAACAAATGGTAAGTTGCTGCTGGATTACAAACTGTGACAGAATTTGTAGGCAACAATATTATTTCTACCAGGTCTGTGCAGTTCAATCTTTATTTAAGTTTCTAAGTCAATGTAGCAAAAGCAAATGCAGGAAAAACTCCAATCAAAAATTTTTGTAAAAAATATTTATTATAAGACCAAAAAGGCAGCATAAGTGGCTCAATTTCTCAGAGGCTCTTTTCTCTTTCTTTCTTTTTTTTTTTTCTTTTCTTTCTTTTTTTNTAATATTTCTGAGCATAAGAACTCTCGCTGATCAAATAATTTATCCTGTTCCTTCTACCTTACAAACAACTTACTGATGCAAAAATTAAGACTGTATTGTTTCCTGTCATAATGCTAATTTACATTGTTGTATTAAACAAGTAGCTAGACAGCAGAGTGTAACTCATTAGATTAGAAACATCTCAAGTAATGCTCTTCCTGTTTTTTATAGAAACACTTGAATGGCTGAAAGATAATCATTTTCTTTAAATAGTCCCATGAAATGCAATTTTATAACTAAACAACTCCAGCCAGTAGCCTCACGTCCTATTTTTTTTTCCTCCAAAATTATTTCCCTTTGTATTCATGAACAGATTTGAGCAAAACTTTCTTCTTTGCTGACTTTGGCAGTTCTTTACACATTTCAGTTATGTACATGGCTGATAGATTCAGTACCATATCCATTCCTGAGACAGATGGATTCAGTACCATATCCTTTCCTGAGACAAGATGAACTCCTACTGGGTTTGTTGCAATGTCCTGGTGGTCCAAACCTTCCTCTTCTGCATCCTGGCTGTAAATGTAAGAGTTTATTCGTTGACAACAACAGTGGGAGTTCATGAAGATGTTTCTGTGAAGCACTGGTGTTGAGAAAGGAGGCTGAAAGGTATCAAATTTCAGTAAAGGGGGAGGACAGAATTGGAGGTGATACCAAAGTGGAGTAAAGAGACAAAGGAAGAAATAGTTCCCTTCTGGTAATGAATCTGACTTAAACTGAGCACTGCGAGGATTATTTTTATGAACTCTCTAAATTACTGAAGGATTTGTGTTTAAATTCTATCAATATAGCATGCTTTAGGGGCATAATGCAGAAACTGAAAGTGTATGGTGTATGTTAACAGATACTGTAGTGTAATGAAAAGGAATGCTCTGTAGTATTTCAGAAGCGAATATCTTGAGCAAACCATCTTGCCCTACCAGAGACAGAAAGAATAAAATAAAATAAAATAAAATAAAATAAAATAAAATAAAATAAAATAAAATAAAAAGGTAAAACATAAATGAAGAACTAGTACAAGGTCAAAGCAGGATAGCAGTGTGGCTAATGTTGTCTGTGAATTTAGAAGGGATAACCAGGGCATAGGTAGGCAGCTAAAAGCGCTCATGTCCACATTCTGCTCACTCAAGCCCCATATTTTGCTCTCTGTGCCCAAGCACATGTAAAAATCAGTACAGACCAATAGCTATGCTGTTAGGTGAAGGACAGACAACAACACATTAGTGTGACATTGTGGGGATACAGTGAGACCTGGCATTGGAAATAGCAGCGTGATCGTGGATTGTACACAAAGGACAATGGGTAAGCTGAGAATTGGTGCAACTGATTTTTAAGATGAATTCTTCAGGAAATCATTTAAGAATGGCAAAGAGGGAACAGGGAATTAAATGAAGGACTGTTTCTCACATGATTAAAACCAAATAAAGAACAATACACTTTTGATGAGCAGTTGATTATGAGTGCTGTCAAATAAAGCAGACAACTTTCACAAAAAATAACCTCTTAAAAATATATTTGTCAATATATCTGAAGAGGAAAGTACATTTTAAAAGTGAAGACAGCTCCAGGTGAGCTAGATGTTATAGTTTCTATGGGCTTGACTCAGGAGCCTAGCTAAAGTAGATAAATCTTGTCCAGTTGAATAACAGCATGCAACTTTGTACATGACACAGTGCTTGAGCAAGTGACTTAGCATCAAATATGTCCTTGCACTGGAAGGTTGGGAATTCAATCCCCAGCTGAGGTTAAGGCTCATGCTTGCCCCCTGACATGAATTTAACTGAAATCTGCTCCGTCTGCAAGGAGCTAAAAATGTCTTGTCAGCTGGAGTAAATAATGGGAGATCAAAGCTAACTACCTTTCGGTATTAAGGCTGCAGGGAAAGATCGACAATCAGTTAGCATTACCTGACATTTAAACTGGATTTTCATATACAATCTGATATCATTAAGATAAAAGTATATTTTAAACCTTTCCAATTAAGAGCAAAGTTTGCGAAACATATCAAATTAAGATATTTTACAGGGAATTTGCATATATTCATATCTCTATGTGATGCATAAATCAGTAACTGGAAGAATTACACCCTCCTCTCCTTCCAGAACTACTATATTTTTTTATTGAAGCAAATGTAGTAAGTATCTCTTTAACTTAAAAATGAACTCTGTGAAGCATTTGATTTCACTGTCATTGTACAGTAACAGTAAAAGAGCCTCTTTGAACTTTGATCTGTATCTTTGAAGCTGGAAGAAAGCTTTAGATTTTTGATCCTCTGACAAAACACAAGCTTTAATGGGTGAGGAGTCAGAAAAATAATTTTGTAATTTCCCAGAAAGACTAAAAGACTTTGACATCCAACAATCCACTCAAAACACTGGAAACAAATCTGGACTAAGTCACAGAACATTTTTTCTTCTTTTGTACTTCTTTGCCCACAACAAGTTCCTGCTAAAGCTCAGAAGTGCATCTGAGAATTCATGTCTAATTTAGATGGACTCTAAGATTTCCATTTTGTTATTTTAAGAGGGCTTCTGGCTGAGGTGCTCACAGACACCTCTGGAATGCCAGTGATCCTGTTTATTGAGTACAAGACAACACCCTGTCAACATAGTAATGTTAAAATATTGCAGATCCTTTTGTCTTGCATGGTATAACAGATTTCACAGCACAGCAGTTAATGCAATTCTTTTAGGATAGACCTGAGTCCTAATCCTGGTTCCTAGGACAGTTCAAATATTTTGAAATTAAATAATAAACACAACTACTTAATAAGTTGAACAGCTAAGTGCATTAGACTGTATATTCATATCTCTTCCCTCTTTTATCCACTCAGTGAATCCTGGATTTGCTTCAGTGCAGCATTCTGTGCAACAGATTTGAGAACTTTCTGGAGATGCCTTTCTTCAGGCTTCAGGCAAGGTAAGAGTTTGAATCTAAATAAGAGAGAAATCTAGTGCATCACTGCATTTTCCCAGGAGCAACAGGGGAGACTTTTACTACAACATCAACTCCTACTTCAGGAGTATGAATTTGAATCAGTTTGAATTAGGGTGTAGAGAGCTACCTTGCTGACAAGATATACAGAGTGTTTGTATCAAGACAATGAAGGTGCTTCCCATCTGCTACACTGGAGGGAGTAGTACAGGAGGGAGTGTGGTCCTTCTTCAGGTACCAGTGAGTTTTCACTGTGGCCTCTTTGAGTCCCCAACTTGAGCAGCATAAGCTCTTTGCTTGGTTGGGATTGATATACTTGGAAGCTTTATTAATTGTCAATTCTTAGAATATCTTGAAAATTTAAATGACTTTTTTTAAATTTTATTTTTCACTCTGTGCCTCCCATTTTAAAAAACTTCTTTTTCCTGCCTCCCAGCTGAGGCTCTTTCCAGTTTGGCTGAATCTCATATTTTCCTTTCATCACCTAGCATATGACTCCACAGAGAGTCCTTCTTGGCTGCCACATTATGAATAGTTTCATGAGCAATAGCACATTCATGTGCAATATTGCTCAAAATCTCAACAATGTTTAATGAATGCTGTGAAATGAACGGGCCTGTGTGCACCCTGCTAGGTTTTTGAAGGTAGGGAAAGAAAATAAGTGAAATAATATGGAAAAGAAAATCTCCCAAGAGCAGACAATAGAAGCCAGATCCAATATACTCAGCAGCAAAAGACTTAGTTTCCAATTTTATTTGTCCAGCCAAAAACTTTGTTTGTCTGTATGCCTACTGCACTTTAGGGTTTGTGTTTTGGAGGTAGGTCCAAGTTCTGTATTCCAAGCTCACCATAAAAACCATAAGGAAAAAAAAAATTCCTCTTAATTATTTTTACATTTTAAAATGACTAGGTATTA
>JACDJE010000137.1:1914128-1930698 GCA_016647715.1 Pavo muticus
TATAGTAAGTTTTGTGGACAACACTAAATCAGAAGGAACTGTTGACTCCCTAGAGGGTACAAAGCCCTTGCACGAGATCTTAGGCAAACTGGGAGGGTAGATAGTCATCAACCACATAAAGTTCAACAAGAACAAGTGTTGGATTCTGGTCCTGGGATGGGGCATCCCTGGATTTACGTACACAATGGGGGTCAAGAGGCTGAAGAGCAGCCCAGCTGAAAGGGATCTGGGGTTCCAGTTAATGAGAAGTTGAACATGAGTCAGCAGTGTGCCTTGGCAGCCCAAAGGGCTAACTGTATCTTGGGGTGGATCAGGTCCAGCACTGACAACTGGATGAGGTGAGGGTTGTCCCACTCTGCTCTGTGCTTTGCAGCCTCACTTCCTGCACTGGGTGCAGGTTTGGGAACCAGAATAAAAGACATAGTGTCTAGAGGGCAAAATGCATGAGAAGTATCTGAGCTCTCTTGGTTTGTTCAGCCCAGAGCAGAGGAGGCTGAAGGGAGGCCTTGTGGAAGCCTGCAGCTCCTCATGAGGGGAACAGGGGGGCAGCATTGATCTCTGTCCTCTGGTGACAGTGATAAGATCCATGGGAATGGCATGGAGCTGTGTCATGGGAGAGTCAGGTTGGATTTAGGAAAAACGTGGTCCTTCACTAGAACAGGCTCCCCAGGGAAATGGTTACAGCCCCAAGTGTGCTGGAGTTCAAGAACCATTTAAACAATTCTCTTAGAAATATGGTTTGAATTTTAGGTGGTCCTGCATGGAGCCAGAAGTTGTATTCAATGATCCCTGTGAGGCCCTTTCAACTCAGGATATTCTATGATTCTGTGATTCTACGAGAAAGCTGAAAGCCAATGTGACCCAGGTCACATAAAATTTTTAAGTTCAAAGGCACATAAAATACTTTTCAGAATCAAATCAGCTGTAAAATCATATCACTATGTCCCAAAAACTTTGATAGAGGAAAGCTTTCTCTTGGTGTGTTTTGGAAGGGAAATGAAAATTCTTGTGCTTTATTTTTCTCCTATCATGTAATCCAACCATGCATGTTAAAAGTGAATAAATATTTGCTACTGAAGGATCAAAGATGAGGAAGAAAATACGAGTGTTTAAGTTACAGATTCAGGGAGCTTGAGGGAGGCAAACTTTGAAAATGTAGAGTAGCTACTCAGTTTGACAACTGCTGTGCATGTTTAGTCAATGTCTCTAAAACAGTCTGCATCAAGTTGCAGAAATGCTGGAGCAGAAGTTGTTCCTGTCCAAAGCAATTGCTTCAGGCAGAGGTATCTCATCTTGTGCCTGGGTTGCTCTAGCCACCTCCTGTATCCTTGGGTAGAGTGCTTGGGCAGCATCCCAGCAGAACCTGAGAGAACAAGAATGGACTTTTCATCAGGCCGAAAAGGTACTTCTTTGCTTCTTACCCAGACACTGCAAGAGGTACAGTCTAAGCTAGTAGCAAACTGGGAACATAAACAGTTCTATGTGCACTTCATAACCCTGTCGTGGTTTGCTAGGCTGTGAGAAGCAGAAATACTGTGCTGTACAGCTAGCAACCAAAGAAGTATATAGGCTACGTATATGAAGGGCTAAGGCATGGCAAGTACTGTAGCAAGATTACAAATACAAATACAGAACCTTCACTAACATTTCTCTATGCTCATCTGTAGTGCCTGTGCAGCAGTTTTTGCATCCAGCTCCAGTGCTAAACTATTACATATTGCAGCCTCAGCAAGGAGGTGAAAAACTTGCAAGTAACATAATAACGTAACTAGGAAGAAAGTGATCTTCTCAGGTCTCTGTGTTTCCATCATGTTGGCATCTCTTGAATCCTGGGGGGTCATAGTAAGGATCACTGTTTCTCCTTGGTTCTGAACTGGAGCTTTCACAGAACACAGCTCAGAGGAGGAAAATTTATCCTACTGAAGTTATTTTTTCAGTTTAGGTTGAGTAGTGGTTGACTGCTCCCTAAATTGAAGTTTTAAACCAACTAGTTTGAGAATATCCTCTTTGCTTTTGTAACCACCCGGGAGAGTAATTTGGGAAGATAACAACGTATCACAGTTATATAATTTTGTCTCATTTTTGCTCAATTTAGTTAAATGCTGATCTTCTAATTCTTCTGAATGTTATAAGTATTAAAATGTTCTGAAAGCCCATAAAAATAGCTTTTAGGGCCCAATTACAGATAAGAGTTTCACCTCATTTAAAGATCAAAACTTAAACACATAATTAGCCTGAAATTATATATTGCTGAATATGGCTGGTTTGCTAGATAGTTACATAAATGTCTTTTACTGAGGAGTCAGGTGATTAAATCCTTCAGATGCTGCAGCATAATTTATCCCAGGAGCAGTGCTGCTAGAGCAGCACTTTTTTTTCTGCTATAGGTGGGAGGCAAGATCAGCACCACTGGTGCCAGTGTGGCCTCATTATAAGGTGAGCGGCAGAGACACATCTTGGGAGTCCTTTAGATAGGAATGCCAGGGAGCATCAAATGCAGCCACAACATTTTGACCTTGTCACCTTGAAGGGCTGTAATGCAAACTACTTCCTAGAGTAATAATGTTGTACACAGTTTAGCAGAACGAGACAAAAGTAAATCAGGCTTGGAGACAAGGAATTCATAGGAAATTATTATTCAGAAGTAATAAGAAATAAGAAAATATTTTTGTCTGAGGTATCCTGGAGGAAAGACAGCCTCATGTGCAATTTATGGACCCCGAAGTAAACGGTGATATGGCAGCTGGCTCTGCCTGAGGACCCAAGCATGGTATTTGCTCAAAATAAACAAAAAACTGCTTAAAAATGTATACACTAGACCTGCAATAGTTAAAGAAGTTAAAGTAATAACAGGAGGAGAAAAAACATGAAAAAATTCCCTAACTGTTCACCGAAGTATCATATGTATACATATATTTATTTTGAAAAGTCAGCTTTTTCTATATACACTAAACTGTTGAATAGCAGGAAGAAATCCAGCACAGAATTAAAACAAATGGTAAGTTGCTGCTGGATTACAAACTGTGACAGAATTTGTAGGCAACAATATTATTTCTACCAGGTCTGTGCAGTTCAATCTTTATTTAAGTTTCTAAGTCAATGTAGCAAAAGCAAATGCAGGAAAAACTCCAATCAAAAATTTTTGTAAAAAATATTTATTATAAGACCAAAAAGGCAGCATAAGTGGCTCAATTTCTCAGAGGCTCTTTTCTCTTTCTTTCTTTTTTTTTTTTCTTTTCTTTCTTTTTTTATTTTTTTGTTTCTCTGGAAGATTAATATGTTGCCAGTGCTTATTACTTTTCCAGACCCAGGTGGATTAGTGGTATGCTGTGGTTAGCCTGATTCATATTGCATTTTCTCATAAAACTCAGTAACACTGAGAGACGAAGACTGGAGACAAATCTCTAAATTGTTGTCCGCTGCTGATGTTGTTGGAATGATGACCTTAATAGTGGCCAGCTACAACCACTATAATTGTT
The DNA here is from genome assembly GCA_016647715.1 of Pavo muticus. Taxonomy (NCBI): domain Eukaryota; kingdom Metazoa; phylum Chordata; class Aves; order Galliformes; family Phasianidae; genus Pavo; species Pavo muticus. The sequence goes on from JACDJE010000137.1 coordinate 1,917,608, forward strand.
CTTTTTATGAGCTCTGATATTCTCATTTTGCACCTAAGGTGCTGCCATGCCTTCCACGTTGTCAGGAAATTGAGAGAGCAATGCGCATTGGAGTCAATTAGAGATTTTTTGGCACATGTGTCTACAATACATTTGCTTCTTAAGCTGGGATTTGCGTTACTTTCAAGCAAAGAAATATTGAAAAGAAGGAAAAAAAGAACCTCTGTAGAACAGAAAGGCATATTCAGGAGCGAGAATCACAGAATCATAGAATCTTAGAAGTTGGAAGGGACCTCTGGAGATCATCTAGTCCAACCTCAATGAATAAGGGAAAAGGTCTCACAGAAGATACACATGCAATAAAATAACTTGGAATTTCACAGTAAAAGAATTTTGAAAACAATTGAAACACATTAATAGAGGGTTTGCTAGCACCACTGTCCAGTTCCTCAGCAGCTCTGCAACTGCAAAGCTTATAGAAATATAGAAATCCATTCTCTGTGAATTTATTTCTTCACATATGTGCTGTGCAATCTTGATGATTTTTTTTCCATGGGTGCCAAAACAAATTTGAATAACAATGACAGTTTAAAAACCCATCTGGTCAAAAGATAAGAAGATTTGTTTCATCTGAGATTAATGTATGCTAACCTGTCGAGACAAGGTTATAACAGCTCTCCACAGTAACCTCCTATAATTCCACATATAAACTTTATTTGTATTTATTAACATCACTGTTTCCATTGAAAAATATACTAAGGGTAAGAAACTTGACTTTTGTAGACCCAAGTAAATTATAGTAACTGTATTTTCCTTATAGACACAGTTACATAACATTTAAGTAACACCAGTTAACAAACTGTCATCCTTATTTCTGCTGATGAATCTAAGGATTATAATTCTTATTAAAATCATTCCAATTTGAATAAGCTGCAGCTAAAACCCAAAGCTTGCAAAAGAAATATGTGCCATAACGTAACCTAAAGTTTTCTATTAATAATCATGTATAACACCAGAAAACAAACCATCATCATTATTTCTGTTGATGAATTTGAGGATTATAGCTGTTATTTAAATCATACCAATTTAAATAAGCTTTAGCTAAAACTTAAAAAGGAATATGTGACATAATTTGACAAAGTTTACTATTAATATGGAATGTGTGATTTGCAATTACCCATTACTTACCACTGATTCTATTTTCATTGATCATTTTAACATTTGACATTTTATGTTATGACAGTTTCATAGCACAGCTGTAAACTTCATTAATTTTTGTGGTCCATAGCACAGGGTTTTCCATTTTTTAAAATACTTGATGATATTACTGATAATGTAAATATTGTGGTATTAAGTGTATTTTGCTATGGCAATGCTTTGATGTATAGGAAGAAGATATTAATCCTCTCACTGCCATTCAACTATGACCTAAGTTTGTCCATTTTGTGGTGACTTTTCTGTATCTCAACTATGATTCATCATGACAAGGTAAAACTACCTGATTTTTTATGAGTAGCCATTGTGCTTTATCCCTGGCAGGAAGCTCAACACAGCTGCTTGCTAGCTGCTCCTCAGCGGGATGGGGGAGAATCAGAAAGGCAAAAACATGAGAACTCATGGGTTGAGATAAAGATAGTTTATCAGATAAAACAAAAGAAATGCGTGTCCAAGCAAAGCAGAACAAATAATTATTTCACTACTACCCATTGTCAGCCACTTCCAGGAAAGCAGGGCCCATCATGTGTAACAATTTTTTGTGAATACAAACAATATCATCCTGAAAAACATCCCTTCCCTTTGCTTCTTTTCCCCCAGCTTTGTTGTTCAGCATGACATCACATGGCAGGGAGTATCTCCTTGTCCAGCTATCCTCACTGCAATAACTGTTCTCAGTGTTTCTTATTACCTGAAGCTTATTCCTGAAGCTTGGAGATGTAAAGTGCCTTCAAGGAGTGTAGCCTTGAAATTTTTTGTGACGGTGTCAGTGCCACACACAGAAGTCTCTGACATGAGTTATGAATTCGTAAAGTGAAAACTAGGTTATAGGCATTGTGACCACCATAGGAGGACTGGTATGCATGCAGATTATCCTAGCTTGGAGAAGAGTAATAGGATGGATATTCTCTAAAAAGGTTTTCTGCTCTGTTTGTACAAGTCTAAAGAGCTATCCATGCAAACAGTGCATCTAAATACAGAATTGCTCAAATATTAATTACTTCTATTTGTATGGACATTTTTGGGGAAGGAGAAAAAATAAGCAGACAAAAAATTGAAGTCTTTTTTTTAGCATCAGAAAGTATGAATAATATTTTGTACATATTTCTGATTCATTTACATTGCAGTCAAATTCATTTCTTCTAAGTAGGATACACTTTAGCTCTGTTTCTTCACTTCTGAACATTGGGGTTGTTTGAGATTTTGACACTCCTCTCTATTTTCCATTTATTGTGCTGTGACTAATTGTGTGGCATTCTCTGGTGACAAATGAAATATTTTAATAGTTCTTTTTAGACCTACTCAAAACAGCTTTTTAGAACACCAAGGCCTGAAAAGCATGGGTCATACAACATTTCATTTGAACGTTACAAAACAGTGACTTTAATTTAATTAATTTTTTCTGAAAAGAGTGGGTTCATGCCAATGTACTGCTTTGAAAAGCATAATGTTTTTGAAAAATATGACACAATCAACAGGGTATTTCTTCATTATATGCAATTCCAGAAATATGTGTTTTTATGAAAAGCATTTGTCATGGCTCTTTACTTAACAAAATGTCTTATTTAAATATGCAACAAATATGCAATTAGAAAATGAACATTATTGCAAAGAAATTGATGAATAATGATTGAAATTCAGGGCTGTTTTATGCCAGTCTTGACTTTGATGGAGCAGGTCATGTATTCAATTGCTTCTCACAATGAAACAGACTGGTATTACCTTACCCTGTGTGTTTGTTTCAGGTGTCTGTTTGTATGGAATAAGTCCTAACAAAAATTTTATTTGTGTTATTTATATATCCTATATATGTATTTATTTAAAGAAAAGAGTTTTAATGTAAGGTAATATCACAGGCAGTCTCATGTTCTTCTAGAAACAACATCAGTATTAGCAGTTGTAGTTATTACACAAATAAGCCAACTGTAATTCTGTAAAAGTTCTGTAGCCTTTTTAAAGCAAAATGAGGTACTACATTTTTTTCCCCCTTGAAAGTAATGTAGTGTTGATAAATCTAATTCAATTTATATGCCAGATATTACTTCAAATGTGAGTTTGAACTACTTTGTATTTTTTTCAGAGAGAAAAACTACCTTCAGATAAGGTGAATATGATGGATTAATGATATATTCCAAGCATTTAATCTCAAGAACTTGAGACAGGTGCAGAAAATAATGAGGCATTGAATTGTAAAAAAAGACACCAAGTGAGATGCCATTTTAAAAAAGAGTGTATCAAAACACTGCATCATTATATACAGTGACCATAATATCATACTCTTCTAATTAAAATTGTATCTTCCATTTGCCTATTTAAACTGCAGGCTTGTTTTAATGGACTTTTGTTTCAAGTACTATGAACATCAGAAGCAAGTCTTTATAGTTATCTAGATATTATTTAATCATAGATTTTCATTTACTGCTAATAGTAAGTTTCTGAAAATATTATGATAATTGCACTAATACACAAAGAGATCTGAAAGAACATTCATATTCCTCTTACTGATTTTCTGTTTCAGAGATTGTCTTGTAATGATAGATTTCAAGACAATTTCCTTTAATTGAATGCCTGTTATACAGACTTTCTAGTTAAGCTGAAATTTCTTAAATTCCACGTTAATTGCTTCTTAAAGAGCACCTCCCCTATGTGAAAAGCTGGGGCTTTTCAGCCTGGAGAAGATAAGGCTCTGAGGTGACCTTATAGCAGTCTTCCAGTACCTGAAGGTGGCCTACAGGATAGGTGGGGAGGGACTTTTTATGAGGGCATGTAGCTACAGGATGAGGGGAAATGGCTTTAAACTGGAGAAGGGTAGATTTAAACTAGATATTAGGAAGAAATTCTTTTCTGTCAGGGTGGTGAGACACTGGTACAGGTTGCCTAGAGAGATTGTGGATGCCCCCTCCCTGGAAGCATTCAAGGCCAGGCTGGATGGGGCTTTGAGCAACCTGGTCTAGGGGGAGGTATCCCTGCCTATAGCAGGGGGGTTGGAACTTGGTGATCTTAAAGGTCCCTTCCAACCCAAACAATTAAATGATTCTATGATTTCTAGGGGTGAGGAAAGAAGCTTAGCCAGTGTACAGAATTTAGTGTCTTTGAGAGAGGAATTTGGAAGACTAAGCTGCCTCCTGAAGGAAATCTTCCATGTTTATCACCACTTACAAGGACTGAGAAAACATTAGTGTAGGCCTTCCTTTCTACTCTTCCCCCTTTAAACTGCAATGCAAAGGTATATTATTCCAGAGCTATATAGTATCTTGTCTGAGCATGAACTTCTTATATCTTACATTTCCCATATTCATTAATTTTCCAGGGAAGAAAGATCTCTAACATGGTTGTACTGGCTCACATTCACGGCCTGGCAATGTGAATCTCATGGAATAAGCGTAGGCGATGCTTGGACTGAAGCTCAATCTCTGCACAGTTAAGGCAGCAGCACAGTCTATCCACAGATCCCATAATATTTCCATGGTTATGTTAGGGTCAAAGAAGAGGTGTTTTAGCTCCATTCCAAGATAGGTCTGCTAACTGTTCTGTGAATACGATCAAAGATATGAAACAGGAAACTACTATGTTTAACACAATGTTGTAAAGAGCAGCAGGTCGCTTGAAAAAGAGAAGAGATTCCTTCCTGGAAAGTTCTTTATCAGCTGTGGCACCAAAACCTGTGACCCTCATTCTTGTAAATGTTTCCATTAACAACAGTGCTCTCTGTATCCTGGTAATAAATCAGCTTTAATTTTGCTCTGCAAAATCATTATGCTTGCATGTGTATTCCTCTGTAAAAAAGATTATTAGCTAAATCAATATATACCTAAACATGTGAATTCTTTTGAATTTTGACAAAAAATACTACATTCTTGCTAATATTTGCCATTATCATTAATACTTGAAAAATTACTTTCAATGACAGTATAGGAGATTGGTATAAGAGATTTCTCCATACTGATGCTTATAATCATCCACTTTATTTAAGTATTTTTACTGTTTCATAAATTTTCTGTTTTCTTTTTCTTTTTTCTTTTTAAAATGAGATTATTATTCTGGATCCTTAAATATATTCCACAATTTATTTTCTACTGTATCTCTCTTAGAACTGAATTCATATTCACGAACAACACTGACTTCACTGTCTAGGGTCTTTCTCATTGTAACCCACCTGCATTGGTGTTGTATTAGCATTTTCACAGTGAGCTCAATATTCAGATATTTATATTGACTGGCAAAAATTACCTGAAGATTCAGAACTGGAGGGAAAATCTTCATGGTAGAATTAGCTTCAAGATTTGCCTATGAAATAATGTTTTGAGAAAATGCACAATGTATGCACATGTGTGATAAACTTGAGTTATATTTCTGATCCCATTTTATGCTAAAATCAGTGGAGAAAACAACCCATTCTCAGACAGGATAGCAGTCTTACTGACAATCCCAGAGTGCACAAGGTTTCCTCAGACAAACATTTATTTGGCAATAGTAATTCTTGGTTATCTGCTTGTACAAGATGTTTTTGGTGACATAAGTAAGTCACCAGAAAACCCTCCAATAGAGGGAAGATCTCAGGAGACAATTCATCTGACCTCTTTCAGTATTTTCTTGAAGCTTTTTTTTTTTTTTGCAGAATATTTTAGTTGTGCATGGTTTAGACCAACCACGTCCTGAAGCTTCTCACCTCTCCTTCATCTGTAAAGAGGTTCTGGAGTGACCACCTCAGATGTTTAAATGAATATCATCAGCACAGTCATTTCTGGGAAAACAACACATTCACAGAATTTTCCACAGAGATGTTCATCAGATAGTGTTTATTTTTGTCTGAAACTCCTAAGGGTTGAATTCTGCCTTTTTGTGACAGGCTTGTTAATGTCTCAAAGCACCGTAGGATGGCCCAGAGTACTGCAGAATGATGTAATATGTTACTAACGCCACAGAGTCACAAATAGCTGCCATTTTGAGAGATCTCCAGTGCAGAGCAGGTTCTACATCATCTGCTGATGATGTAATTCTCACAATATTTAAAAGCAAAATGCTGCTGTCTTCTTTTTGGTAGCAACCAGCTACATTTAAATACCTTCAAAACTGTTCAGCTGTTTTGATATTAAAACTTTAAAATGCATATGCTAAGTATGTGAAAATGTGCAGTACATTCTTTGCAACGTGATTTGAATCACCTGCTGTAAGCATGAATTTGCGTTCTTCCATGTTGACAGAACTATTAGCATCTTCCATATCATTTTTGAAGATGTTTATAGACCAAAAAGTCTTTTAATGAGAAGTGAAATCTGTACAGTACTTCCAACTAAAATATAGTTTATTTGTCCTTTTAAGAAACCACTGAATAAGCACATTTTGCCTTTTGCTGCCCTGATTGAATTATTTTTTTCACGGTCCTTTTAGCTCATGCCCAGATTGCATCAGCTTCAGAACATAGCTGTAATGAAATACAGTATTGTGAAACTGTTCAACATAGCTGTCTGTAATACATTTCCTAAATAAATACAAATTAAAATCATAAGAATGAACTGTGCATCAAAAGCGTTCTTTCTCAGTTCTTGGCATCTGCGAGACTTGGCTGATATTCTGTTTTGCCAGTTGAACAAAATAAGAGTTGGTATAATGATCCTACTCATTCTGACCAACATCTTTTGTGTATCCTTGGAGGCTTTTCTCATCACTTATGACTTACTGTTGAACAGGGNCTGTATTTTACTTTATTTATTCATTGTAAAACCAAATTTTTTTGGGTATGGCTTGTTTCATGTTGGTATAAATGAAATCCAGTGAACAGATTATATACTATTTAGCCCCTTATGCATAAAGCTCAGTTTGCTCTTTATAGTCATACATTTGGTAAGTTGATAAGCCTTTCTTTACTGAACACTATTGTATTCCAATTCTTCCTCCAGACTTCCTTTGTAAACTTCCAAACTTAAAGGCTTTTTTTGACCACATGGAAAAAGTCTACGTAAATATACTACATGCTTTGTTTCAGAGAAATCACAAGGTGCAGACCACACATGTCTGTGTAACATAAACATTACAGTGTTGAAACTGTCTTCAAGCCGTACAGCTCATCTTTTTCATCTTGGTTGATGGCACTTTAATCATCCTAAAAACACAGTAGGAAATTTCTCTTAGGAAAGATAAAAGACCCATTCTTACTAGCTTTTCACTGGACCGTTTATGTTCTTTCTATGTTAATTATAAGTGTTTATGCTTGATAACTGCCTTCAGAGGTCTTTCTTGACCTATATTTCAGCAAAGACAAAAACTTCTATTAATATTACAGAATGCTTATTGGATGTTGTTGTTTGGTATCCATTTCACTCATCACTTTATCTTTTGTAGCATAGTTGAAACTCTCATGGAATGGCAATAAAAGTGGTACTTAGGCTATATGACAGACTTGACCTATATCTACACTACCTCTAATCTGGCCATAAAGGAGGTTCAAGAGCTGTCTAGAGCAGTGGATTATGATTCCTGACCAGTGAGACAGGTCTGTCCGACCTCTGCGTAGACTTGCAGGCAGGCTGGCTTTCTGAGGCCATCTCAAGCTGATTTCAGGATTAGGCAGAGCAGGAGGAAGGAGAGTGTGTTAAAAAGAGTGGAACATGAATCTTCAATCTATGAACACAGATCAGAGAATCACAATTTTAAATATAATGCCACGGTAGAGATCACCAAAATACCATACCATTCAGGGAGATTAACTTTTTGATGACTTATTGCTTGCAGTAAATTATGAGAAAATTTGATTTTATACTCCTACCTTAATTTAAATCGATTTTTCCTTGCCTTTAAAGAAATTCCCACTTGAAAAGGCCTCTGTCATGAGAGTGGAATGCATGTCAGTTTAGTAGAAACCAAAGGAAATAAAAAACACGTCTATCTGCTTGTTGTAGGAGTTTGGCACTGAACACAATAGTATCACTCCTGAGTGGTTAGTCACAAGGGTATCCAGCTGTAAAAAAAAGTTTGGATTTGGCTTCAAGTCAGGACCTACTGTTTTTCAGCAGGACTGCAAATGTATAAAGTATAAAATGTTTTTGATGGTGCCAGAAGGGGTTTAGCTTACACAGAACTCAACAGGATGGGTATGAGACCCCCACCCCCAGCCCCAAGTTTTGAGAGGAAATGCAATTTTGGAGACTAGCAGTCTCAATGTTTTCAATAGATAAAAAAAGTAATATGCTTCAGCAACCAATAGGAATACTCTTATTTCTATTTTGCATTATTCATTTAGCATGAAATGAGAATATGCCCCAATAAAGCATATTGAAAACAATGTACTCTCCATGAATGGAGTTGTTATGTGAAGTAGGACAATAAAAACAAAACAAAAAAATTTTTGTACTTTATTTATGCATTTCTTTTTCTATGATACATCCTCCTAAGAATGCATAATAGCTTTATTTTCTTAGACTGGTTTATTGGAGAGATTCAAGAGAAATCCCTATCCATATACTTCCAAGAAAGAGTAGAAGCTTTATTACTCTTGAGATTCTGCTATTTTTAAATAGACAGTTATATGTCTAAAAATAAAAGTAAATCAGCTCTTGGTTCAATCTTTTGGAGACTGTGTTAAGAAGAAAAATCATTAAGAAGAAATGTGCCTAAACAACTCATATGTTCAAACATAAACCTTTACCCTCCGCTGAAATGTATAATCTATCTCTCTCCTTAGTCAGAAGCTTTCTCTTGAGTCATTTGGCCTTACAGTCCTTGCTGATTGGCTTGTTCCTACTTTATAACTTGGTGAGTCCCATGCTCTGACAGCACTGTTTTGCCTCCTGTAGATCAGTTTGTCCCATCTAAGGCTCACTGATCCTATTGTTGTGTTAAGCCAATCATGGGATATGTAGTCCATTGGTCATCTTTCTTACACTTTCTAAATTTACTGTCAAATTCACTAGTGGACAGTGAAAAAACTGTGTCCTACTACTTTCATTTTTGCTTTTAATTACACTATTTATCAATAAATAATATAAAATCTTTCTCCCTTTTCATGAAATTTTACTTTACTTTGACCTTGCTAGTGAAAAAGTACTGACTACAAAGGTAGATATATTTTGAGGGTATTCATATGGGATCTTATTCTGCAAATATTCATTGCTTGATGGCCATCCTGTTGTCCGACCTTTAAAAATGAATAAATTCTTTAGGGAATAATGCTTCCAAAAGGACAAAGGTTTTGAGCAGGTTTATGTTCTATTCTACAGCTCTAAGGCTACGATAGATAAAATAGAGCAATATCACTGTCCCCAAAACTTGCTGGAGAAGCTTAAGACTGTCAGAGCCCATATCTAGTTTTTCAGACAGGCTTGGCAGCCCACAGTGAGTCTTGTGCTCTCATAACTATATTACTTGTAACACCCATTGCTCCTATTTTAAAGTTAAGGGAGGTATAAGATAGGTAATGAGAATGTCTCAGCTGTCTCAGGCTGAAAATGTGACAACAGACAGACATCACAGGTAGGATGATTCTTCCTGTATTTTGGGCTCTGTCCTATAGGATCCAAGTGTGCTAATTCGAACCCCACAAGAGGTTATCCTACTTTTTACTTGAGACTGGGAATTCATAATTGCAGGGACCAGAGATTTTGAGACAGATCCTGAGGAAATTCACAGCTGAGCAAGAAAACTTAAGAAAAAATAGCATCCAGAAGACTTTTCCTGTTACAGCTATGCATCCCAAGACTGGGACATCTGGTATCCATAGCCTATCATGTCTGAACTGCCCTTTCTAGGCATATAATTGTCTGCCTCAGATCTCGTCAGAGAGTCTGAGATAAAAATGCAGTATTTCACACCAGACATTGAGTGATAAGTCTCTTTCGATGACTTTCTCAACAATTCAGAGCAGTAACTTAGGAATAAAGTTTATAACTGGAACATAATATAAAACAAATTCATTTAAAAAAGACTGCTTTGAACTCGTTCTCACTTAGAAAAAAACACTTATCCTAACCACTGCTTAGCATTACTATTTCCTCTGATCCCATCCTATTAACACAATCCTAAAGTTTCTGTTGGGAGAATCAATACTGCTGGAGAGACATAACTTATTAATTTCAGATGTGTGCAAGCCTGGGCACTCAGTGGTTTCCCAAAAACCAAGTACACCGAACAAGCTTACCCATGCTATTTATACATTAAACTTAAAAAGTTAGTAGTTTTCCAAGCCCACCCTCTTCATAATGTTTGGTTAGTGATTTACATGCAATTGTGATATTGCTGAATTCTTCCGGGGTTTCTTGATTAAAGAATACTATTTGTTTTTCTAATTAGGGATAATTAAGGGTCCTTTACTTGTCTGCTTAAACAAGAGAATAACTTGACCTAAGACAGCATTAGCTAAGTGTTCAGAGCTAGTCTTAAAAATTAACACAGTACTGTAGTAGTTCAGCAGAAGACTATGGAGCAGCAGATTTTTAAAACTTGTGAAGGAACCATATCTGTACCAGCCCCAAACTTCATTTTCTCCTTGCTGTTGTTCCATATCTCTGAGGTAAAGGTAACTAAACACACAGCTCACTAAGAATTGACATAAACCCTCTGCAACAACTGTGCTGACAGGACTGAGAGCATCTGCCACCAAAATCTCAACCCTGTATATGGGGAGAACAGATATCAGACTGCTCAGGGACCTAGTTAGTAAGGTCCCCTAGGAAACTGCTTTTGAAAACATTACGGTCCATCACTGCTGGTCACTTTTTAAGTGCCACCTCCTAAGAGCATAGGAACAGGCAATTCTGAGATTCTGGAAGTTAAGCAAGCAGGGCAGAAGGCTGGCTTGGCTGAATAGGGATCTTCTAGAGCTTAGGTGGAAAACGCATATGGCCAGAAGAAGTAAGGTCATATGCTTGATGATTGCCTTGCTCTCTATTTTGTCTAGATCTCCCTGCCTCACCTACTTGACTACCAACAGGTCACAGTTATCTGTTCTGCTGCTTTTTTTTGGAGGTGGTGCTTGAAAAGTGATCAAAACTGCCTTTGAAGGCATGAAGATCCATTAGTTTCCTAGAGGACCTAATTAACTAATTCCATAAGCAGCCTGAAACCTACTCTCTCCATAGCCAGGGTTGAGGTTTTGGTGATAGCTTTCCTCCTATCACTAAAGATTTAAAATTAATGGACACTATGGCTAAGACAGCCAGCAACTGCCAATTAACCTTCGAGACATTCTCTGTTCACAAACAACAGACATAGGAGGGTACCTTTCCTCATCAACAGGCAAATCATATACTCTAATACTTCCAAACAATTGTATAATTATTTCCTTAACATGTTCAGTACTCTAGGAAGAAGATTTCTACTATCTCACTACTTATGGGATAGATCATTAATAAATTTCAGCTGTTGAACCAGGTGCCTTCTATCAGTTCTTTCAGCACTGCTTGTCACAGTTGTGTATTTGTTAATTGGTCTTAATTAGAGGCTCTTCTATAAGGCCTGTTTCTCTCTTTTTTTTTTTTTTCAGTAAGATTTTGTGTCTTAAGCTAGATTAAAATATAAATTTGGTATGTCAANTTAATGAGAATTTAACTTAACTTTCAGTGAAGTTAATAGATTTTAGTTGTTATTGGAGATGATAAGTAAGAATTCATTATATGAAGAGTTCCTCTATTTAGGTGAAATAAAATTTAAACTATACACTGTGGAAACAATGGGCTTACTGTAAATCAGTTTTTTTATTGTAATGCTATGGCTGAAGAATTAAATGAAAAGCGAGACTCCAAATCTTGGAAATCAAATTTGATGGTCAGTTCTCAGCTAATGTAAACCCATACAGATCAGAGGAAGTCAAAGATGCAATGTATCCTTGCACCATGTGACTGTTTTGTAAAATGTTGCTAAAGGAATATAAACTAAGAAGCACCATATGCACCTTGTAAACATTGTATAGATACAAGATGGTGATACTCAATTATTTTTACCTAGTTTTTTTATAAAAACTCCTTGGTCTGGTGTCCATACACTCCTTGAGTATTTAATTTCTAATGTAAGCGTACTAGCAGAAAGATGGATATCAGAGATATTTGACTTTGAAGTATATCATGTGTTTATTACCTTTAGAAGTGAGGTATATGCAGTATGCATGTGTGTGTGTGAGCACACATGCTTATGTGCAAGTTCAAACCCTCAGTCAAATATTGTTATTATTGGTTACTGGGAATATTTGTGAATCACTTAGAATAACCGCTCTTTCTGAGGTTGACCACAGCGTTAAATGGGAAGATTGATTTTCAAAGTGTTAACACCACTATAGAGAAAAGCTGCACCACATAAGGGAAGAAAAATGGCTTATAAAGAATGTGTGTATTTATTCAGCCTGGATATGGAATTTTGGTGACTGCTTTTTGTTCAGCTGTTGATGAGAAATGCAACTAATCTCTACCATAAAAATAGCAGCCAACATGCAATATTGACCTTTTGTGGTGCTGAGGGTGTTCCATTGTTCTGGCTTCAAGAAAGGAGAGGAAGATCTAATGGTTATCCATAAGAAGAGATCTTCATTGAAGTGGTGATGAGTAGACAGCCTAGGTCACAGAAAGTGACTCCAGAACTGATACAGCGGAAAGCTTCACATTCAAGCAAAAGTGTGGCAACAGAGTATTTCCAACGTCATGTCCTTTCTTTGGTTGATAGTTGAAGGCGTTAGTCACTTTCTGTACCGTGAATAAACACAAATGACAACTCTTTCTGTCAATTTAGGTAGTATTCCATGGTTAGAAGGGTTTTATAATTTAAACACTGCAGAAAATCTTTGGGAGGCATGATTCCAAGTCTTTTGAAGAAATTCTTCTTTGAAGAAATATTTTTCCTATTCTCCACCCAGCCATTAATCCATTAATGTAAACTTTTACATCTTTTTTCATTTTTCTTTTCTTTTTTTTTTT
>JACDJE010000137.1:1935574-2002320 GCA_016647715.1 Pavo muticus
TTTTTTTTTTTTTTCAGTAAGATTTTGTGTCTTAAGCTAGATTAAAATATAAATTTGGTATGTCAAACTTGTTTGTTATATTGTTCCTGTCTTTTTTTGTTGTGCTGTTTTCATTTGATATATTCTATAAAAGAAGTAGAGTTTTCTTTCAGAACGTATGTTAAGTCAGTAAAGGAAGAGATAGTACTGTAATCTGCTATGGCTTTCAGGGTTTTCCTGTAGCTGTTCTCATTAGAGAATATTTTTAGTTGTGGGATGAGGCAAACCAGTAATCATAAAATGTTTATTTTCTTTAGTGGCTTGTATTGCAATGATGACATTATCTTGTTAATTAAGGTACCATGTACATGTTTGTAAGCTGTTCTTGTTCATGGCTACTTGTAGATCATTTTTAAGTCACTAAAAAGGGAAAGTTATGTGCATTCTTTTAAGGTATGATTCTGTGACTGAATTCATTTTACTCTTTGACTCTGTCATGTTTTTAGTAAAATATCTGTGCTTCAGGCCATTCTTCTCACCTCTTTTCCCTGTCTGCAGTTTCATTTTGTTGGCGAATATATTGGAATTTCTCTTTTTCTCCTCTCTCATTCCGAACTGAAATGACAATAAAGTTAGCATTTGCTGATACAATAATCAAGAAACAATACTGTTGTGCTACTGATAAAAGCAGGAAAACAATTAAACTTTATTAAAACAAGCCATTATCAGTTTCATTAGGTCTTAGAACATTTAGAAGATTCCTAATGTTACCTTGCTTTGTTTCTGCAAAACTGCACTTTTACTTGTCCTGTTCCACATCTATGCTAGCAAGGCTGTGGAAAACACGCTATGTAGGACTGTGTCCTATAGCTTGTTTTTCTTGTGCATTAACAGTGTGTTAACAGAATTTTCCCTGTACCTGCTCCTCAATTATATTTTCTATTCTATTTCTGTAAATATAATCTATTCTTGTTACAGCTAAATAATTCTTCTGTTACATGATTTAACAATATTATTTTCATAATACATTGTTTTACTTTCCTCCTGCTGCTTTATCACTTCCATTATTTCACAGAGATTTTTCCCTTGGATAACTTCATATAGGTAAATCATTTCCTACATACAGATGCATCAACACTGGCTTAATTCAATTATTCTCATATTATTTCTCATACAGCAAGACAGAAGTTCAGTTTTAATTTATTGAATCTGTAAAACATCTGTAAAATTTACACATGCCCTTAATCGTACCTGCAGTCAAGTGAATCACTGTATTCTCCAGTTGACATGTAATACCTATCCTAGCAAATGGAAAAAAAAAAAAAGAAAAAAAAAAAAAAAAAAAAAAAAAAAAACCAAAAAATAAGTAAAAAAAACAACTTTGTTTCTGTACCAGTTCTGTGTTAGCCTTCTTTGAAATGTCAAGAGAGGTCCTGATACCTGTGCCATTTTGAATAAGCAATGGATTGTTATGTTTCTTAAATTCTATATTTTAAAACTCTAACATAATCCTTTATTATGTTTTTTTACTTGCAGAACTTTTTTGCTTAATAGAATAATGCAAACATATAAAGAAGATTGCTTTAGTTTTCCAGAATATAGTTAGTCTGCTTAGTCAGAAAGTACTATAGATATATAGTCACAGTGCTAAATAAAGCAGAAAAAATATACCCAGCAATTTTCATAAAGCTGAATAAACAATACTTACTTTACAAGTTGTATAGATGCTCAGGACATATACTTTCTAATTTCAAACAATCCTGGAGGCTACAGTGCTAATGCTAAACGATGTTTAGATTACTATAATGCTAAAGTCATTAGTAGCAAAAGAGAAGATATATATTTACATTTCTGAAACTTATGTAAGTAGCTCTGAATTCAACAACTGTTTAGCCTTATTAATCCTGAATTAAAATACAGAAGTTTTTAATTCTTAAAGATTAAAAGAAAACATGTAAAAAGAAATTGAGACAAGATCTGCTATGTCACTGTAAACAGTAATAAACTTGCATACGGTTAAAATCACAAAACTTCCAATACATACATTAAAAAAACTAACTGTTCATTTTACATCAGATGAGAAATTAGCTTTGATTTACTTCATTTTACTAATGGAAACCACTGAGGTAAGTCATAGCGTTTACAGAGTTATGAAAATACAGAAGAACGTTGTGCGTGTTAAAGGATAAGAGGGATTTTTAGTATTGTTTCTGCAGTTTTTCTATGTTACTTACTCTACTACTTCAATAAAATGAGGATTCCATGGCCGCCTTTTAAATAAAGATTTGAAAATCATGATGCTGTACATAAAATGTCTGTCAATTTATTCATTTACATTCCTAATGTTAAAATTTTGCAGCACATCTTGATGTCTCAAACGCATAAAATGCAAATGCTGATTCCTAAAGTAGAATACATTTTTCTACAGAATGATGAAGAGCTCAAATACAAGTATGCCTGTAGCTGTACATCTATGCTTATTTTAGCTTTACCCCAACATACATTAATAAATTATGCAGTTTGCATGCATTTTGAGTTGCACTAACCATCTCCAGACTGCCTAAACAGGACATACAGTTTAATATCCAGTGCTGGAAAGCCAAGAAGTAGGGAAGTGTGATTTAACCCAAACAACAGGGCATTCTGTGAGCAGAATAAAAGCATACTAAAAACACTGACTGAAGTCAATGAGCATTAAGAACTGAAATAGCTTCCAGGATTGGGTACACAACTTTTATAACAGGCTACTGACCGTCTCAATTTACCAAGGCCTGAATACTTTGCTGAATAAGCTTAAAAGTCCTTGAACAACTTCGCTTACTTTTCTGCCCATTAAAAACTTTTTCTCACTGCCTTATCGATTTGAGTCTGGTCTGTAATATTTTTTTTCAGCAGTTTCACACCTTTTTTTTTTTTTTTTTTTTTTTTTTTTCTACTTGCGTCATATAATTTGATTCCACCAGTAAAACATAACACATTTTCCTGTCTCCTCTTTCTTTCTCCCAGAATCCTGTTATAAATGATACCTGTTTGATTTACAGTGATTGTTATTTGACTGTCATTTCCTTTTTCTTCCTGCCATAAATATTTATATGAGTGAATTGTTAAGATAGCTTTAGCAAGTTCTTAAGATCATGCACATCACAGATATCCAGTTAAACCCTGAAAATCTCAAATCTTTTTTAAAAGCTCACCCTAAATATTTGACTAATATTTGGCAAAATATAAGGTGTATAATACATTTGTGCATGTGTTTTCAGAAATCTAAGACATTTACTAATTTTAATATATATAAAAACATTAGAAGAGAAAAAAAATGAATCCAACATTACTCTTTTTGGCTTTGGTGAGTGAAATAGACTTCTGCTTTTTTTTTTTTTTTTTTTTTTTCCTGATTTCTATTTAAGGTGGAAGAATGTAGAGGAAAGCTTAGAGTGTTTTAGATGGGATTCAGGTTCTGTTCTTATTTAATCTCAGCTTGTTTCTTACTTGTAAAATTCAAAGACTCCAAGGAAAACCAGGTATTTTGTACAGAGGGAAACTCATTGAATCCCCTCAAAGCTCAGAACAGTCAGTGTTTCTCAATTCTTTGTATTTATTACTTGTCCTTTAACACATTTCTTTGAAAACAATTAATGAAATGTTATTGGGCCACAGCTTAGTAGTTACAATGCTGGTTTCCTGTAATAAGAAAAAAAACATTGCTTTTTATAAAGACTACTACACAATATTACTTCATGCAATATTTAGCAAAGACTTCCTCTTCAGAGTGTTGGGTTAAATTGTCATGAAGTGGCAGATCTTACTCTTCCAAAAGAAAATACAAACTTTTCTTTCTTTGCTTTGATGTTACAGCCATGAGGAAGCAATGATGTTACTGGGAATATTGTATTAAACAGAAGATAGTGCTTGACTCTTTTGGGCAATTTGGAGTACAAGTTTCAGCACAATACTGCAACAGGAACCAGACTTCTAAGAATGATCATCATTCTAAATTTGATTGATTTTTTTAAATCAAAAACAACTGTCTCCATGGCTGTAAAGTTGGAGCTGGATTATGTCTCACCACAAGATGAATGCATGTAAATGATTTCACATTCCCTCTCTTAATCATCTTAATGACGTACATTTCTGCAGCACAGACTCTTCAGGTTGATGAACTCTGCAAATAAGAAAAAATAATCTTATATGGGCTTTTACTCATTTGGATTAACATCTTATTGCAATAGCCTAAAACAAATGACTAATCAATAAGAATATGAATTGTTTCCTTAAAGTACTGCTGCAATTAAGTAAAATCTAGACTTTCTGGCTATGGACCTGTAAATCCCTTTTAGATTGTCTGAAAAATTACAGAGGATTTGTGACTGATAACTGACTACTGTGGATTGTTTTCTCAGTTTATAATGTGTTCAGATTCAGGTTTTATTGTTGAGAAGCCCATTCTATCTCACTACAATGATTCTTTGTCTGTAACTTAAAAATATTACAGAACAAGTAGACATCTTTTTGATAAGGAAATGTTGCATGTATGTGATAGCTTATATTTCCAACTTAACATACTTTCTCTGAGTTTCTTATTTACTGAGCTTAATTATTCTAAGTAGTTAATTTACCCCTAGCCTGTTGGTCTTAATCAGCAGAGCACTGCAAGATAAGCTGGGAGAGGAAAGTTCCCTGTTTTTCATTTCCTGATTGGATCTTTGAAGTAATTATTTTCTGGAATAAAAGGAGATCCTCCCTACTTTATCTACAGACAACACAAGTAACATTTCTCTATGTTACTTGAAATACCTATTTCAAGATTCAAACATAGTGTTTAATATAATAAAAATATTACTCTTATATTCTCATACTCTCAGTGCTCCTAATTGCTATAGCTTCTAAGTCAGACCGACACACACTGTATATACACTCATACTTGTTGCTGCTCTGAAAAGGTATAACAAAAATAATTAAAACTATTCTGTGAACAGCAATGTGGCTATGTAACTTCTGAAGGTGCTTAGAAGATCTCAAGAAGCATGGAGCAAAGCTTGTCTTTCAAAACAATGAAGTTTCATGATTCTTGCTTTAAAATGGCAATCTGTTTTCTGAAGGAATTCAAGGATGTTGCCTAATGTGTCTGTTTGAAGGCTGACTGAACGGGCACACCCAAGTTGTAGTAAGTCAGGTCTCATATCAACTACTTATGTAAACAGCACACTCTTCTAAGGGTAACATGGCATGCAGAAATACAGCATAACTACTTTCTAAAAAGGGATTGCTAGCCAACAAACAAACAGAAACTATGGAATTGTTCTTAATTTATTCATACTCAGTCATTTAAGTGAAAAATGCAAAGAAGTGAAATGTATTATATATTTTCTGTGGGACGTATGGTATTAGCAGTAGTAAAATGTAGCTGTTCTATCAGACCTAAGGAAATTTTTTGGTGGATGTGGATTATACCCCAAATACAATTGAATACAATTGACAGATCTTTTTTTTTTTTTTTCCTATTGTTTTTGTTTATTTGTTTTTGGTCCTTACTCATCATTGAGATTCAACAAGACCAAATGCCGGGTCCTGCACTTTGGCCACAATAACCCCAGGCAACGCTACAGGCTTGGGGCAGAGTGGCTGGAAGACTGTGTAGAGGAAATGGACCTGTTGATTGATGCTAGACTGAACATGAGCCAGCAGTGTGCCCAGGTAGCCAAGAAAGTCAATGGCATCCTGGCTTGTATCAGAAATAGTGTGACCAGCAGGAACAGGGAAGTAATTGTCCCCCTGTACTCAGCACTGGTGAGGCTGCACCTCGAGTACTGTGTCCAGTTTTGGGCCCCTCGCTGTAAGAAAGACATCGAGGCCCTGGAGCATGTTCAAAGAAGGGCAACAAAGCTGGTGAGGGGTCTTATGAGGAGCGGCTGAAGGAGCTGGGATTGTTCAGTCTAGAGAAGAGGAGGCTCAGGGGAGACCTTACTGCTCTCTATAACTACCTGAAGGGAGGTAGTAGTGAGCTGGGGGCCAGCCTCTTCTCTCGTGTGACTAGTGATAGGACTAGAGGGAATGGCTTCAAGCTGTGCTGGAAGGTTCAGGCTGGACGTTAGGAAATACTACTACTCTGAAAGGGTGGTCAGGCACTGGAATGGGCTGCCCAGAGAGGTGGTGGAGTCACCGACCCTGGAGGTGTTCAAAGAACGTTTGGATGTTGTGTTGAGGGACATGGTTTAGCGAGAACCATTGGTGATGGGAGAATGGTTGGACTGGATGATCCTGTGGGTCTTTTCCAACCTTAGTGATTCCATGATTCTATGATTCTATGATCTGGTAGCATTGCACTTTTTAAGATAATTAATAGTTTTCTGAAGAAACAACCCACAGTGGAGTTGCACTGGTTATTTATCTTAATATTAGATATTGCCTCAATACTATCACTTTAGCAATGCCTTCCCAATAGATTTAATATTTCCTTAAAAAAAGCAGAACATATGTTAATTCAGCAATTAAAAATGCAATTAACAAAGGGAATTTCAGTTTTTCTTGGCACTTTGAAAGAAAAAAAATCGGAAGTATTTACCTCTATATTTGGATAAATGTTTCTATTTTTCTTATTATTTTTCATGGACACACAGATTTAAATATAATTTCTATTGGTGTTCATATATCTTTTATCTGTAGTCTATATTTAAATAGAAGTTCAAACAGACTACTAAAATAAAGTACAAAAAAGCTAGTCAATATTCAAATCATTTGAAAACGGAACTTTCCAGAGGTGTTCAAGCATGGAAGTATGCAGTTAAGATTTTGTCAGGATCTCTCTCTACTTTGCAGTCAACTCCCTTCTCTGAAGTTGGGAAAGATTTTTTGATGGGATAGCATGTCATTGCCATTGCTGATGGGGTGATGTAGTAGATAGATGATTTATATTGCAGGATAAGTAGATACACGTTTACTCTCTTTGAATCTAGATACTGATGAGTTTTCATTGATGGATAACTAAAATCTCTGGGCTCCTGAAACCTCACTTCAAAGAGGGCAAGTGATACTTCTGGTCTTAAAGCTACATTAAGGATGTCTTTTCCAGGCAACATTATTGAAAATAGGAAACAGAAGTTTTAGTAGTTAGTGAAAGATGCTGTCCTATGCTCAGGCAACATTAACATTTGGATTCATAGTGAGGGAAAAAGTTCTCTGTTTTCCTTTCCTTCTATTGTTGAAGAGTGACATGGTCTCGATTATGCTTTATTTACAAAACTCCATTTCCAGAGATCAAAACTACACAATATGGCTTCAATTTTTCCCTTGGATGGAATGATTTTATCAACGTAGAATTTCTTGTAAAATATATTCAGGAGAGAATATATAAAAAAAAATTTCAATGTTTTTCTAAGTGCTCAATCATCTGATTGATATATTACCCAACAGAGTGATTTAACTACTTCATTGCTGTGACATAATTCTTCTTGATGGTAGAAATCGTAGCGTTTTGGAAAGATAAATGGGAAAATATAGAGGGAAGGAGCTGGCAGTCTGTATTGAAAACCAAAGAAAAAATTTTCTATCCCCTTCAGAACAATTGCCAGTTGGACGTCTGACAGAGAAACAGTGAATAATTCTTCAATTTACTATGTATTGGAGGAGTATGTTGTTTTATTTTGTTCCTGCAGCATTTGACTCTTCAGCACTTCTTTATCAATATGAAACTATTTATGACAAATTTTCTTTGAGATTGACGTTGTAAATTGATTAAATTTATTTATTACCCACTTCAGGAATTGAAGGCAGTGTCCAAATTTGCTTGAATAGAGAAATATCTTTCGGGAATCCTTAGATAAATTAAATTGTTCCAGCTCTATTGGCTTAAATGATAATATGATAATTTACAGGTGGAAATCTGTATCTCAACAATTGTTAGCATTGGATGTGAAGACAAAAATCTCTAAGAAAATAGCTGTCACAACTGGATCTGAAGAACAAAGCGAAGTGGCATCTGCAGCTATTTAAGTTTACTCTTTTCACATGTGTTTGAGGCTGTGAAGGGAAGAGATTTGGGGAACATGCTTACACACCATAAAACCTGAATGAGTAAACAGGTTAAAGCAATCTATTAATTACTAGGGTTTTTACATGTCACTTTCTTGTTTTCTGTGTCTTCTTTTCTACTAAGTCTGTGTTTCTTGACAAAATGCTTTAATTTCTATTGAGTCGTTGTTTCTAATTTACTTAAAATAGAAGTAATTTGAAATGTAAATATGTGAGCTGTTTCTAGTGTATGGAAAACTAGACCAAGTGATATGAAAATGATCAAGTATGTAAATATATTCTAGTTTTGAAGAAAGTAGAGTTGGATTTTATGGCATGTAAGTTAAATGTTACTGTTCCATCAAAAGCAGTTCCTAAGATTTTCTTTCCATACTTATCTTTCATCACATCAAGCCACAGTATTCCTAGCAAGCCAGACAGAGAATTAAATGGGAGTCTTGAATATGCAATTAAATAAGGACTGGTTTTCTTACCAATGAAAACATAATTTGTTAGATTATGTATGAGTATCTGAGCAGCAAAAAATAATATAGTAACATTTTTTTTGCTATCACAGAGTAGATGGGAAATAGGACATTTGTTAACTTGTTAGAAACTTGTAACAAAAATCACAGCATAAAATAATGGCATTAATATCTGTTGTATCTACCTTAGGATTTTACTCTCTTCATCACCATAGTTTCTGGTATATTTACAGGAAAGTAGAAGGAAAACTGGTAAGGGGCATTTGCTTCATGCTTGACTCTGACCTCATGAACTGTGGGAAGGTGGCGTGAGGTACGAGGAGGCAGCATGGTATGAAGAGGCACGTGTTTCAGGGGTGTGATAAAAAGATGGATATATTACATTGGGAAAGGATGAAAGAACTGCATTTTGCAATGGACGTGGAGGAAGAATTTTTTAGCTCTATTTTAGAATAAAGAACTATTTCCCAGTGAGGTTTTCACAAGCGCTGAAAATTGATACAAAAGGTTCTTAATCAAAACTTTTTGCCAAGGTGGTGCTGAAGGCTGTCTTGCACTTAGCATTTCAGAGACAATTCTTTTTGGTGGTGAAAATGGAAAATAATCATAAATAACAGTAGTACCAAATTTAGAAGCATACAAAAATAATTGGTTTCAGAATGCTTTTTTTTTACTATTTCTATTTTCTTTGGAAGAAAACAGTAAGAGTTTACTGTTAAATAAAGATTGCCAGAGACTGATCCTCAGCCCTAAAGTTCAATAGCAAAAATTATTTAACCTCACACTGTTCAGTTCTTCCTCTCTAATGCAGACGAGGTTGATTTTTGTTGATTTTCTTTCCTGTGCCCTTTATAATGCTGTGTGCACCTAAGGTGCTTTTACTTTGTCAGTACTCGTTTCATTTATAGCATCTGAAATAAAGTGAGCTTTTTTTATAATATGAAACACTGTATGTGTTACAAAACCTGTCTGAAACAAAATGCTGTTGAAAGGCAAAGCTTTTCTAAGGTAATTTTATAGGAAGTTTTGAGGGTGGAATTGCTACATCTGAAGCACAGTTCTTGGGAATAAAAAGGGAACGTTGCAGGAGCAGTTCCAAAATGGGACAGTATGTTAAATGAAGCTTAACAGATAGCTCTTAGGCTCTCTTTTGCATTAGCAGTGCGGACATACCCAGCGAGACGATTTAAGTAGAACTCTGATTGGAATGAATTTCACCTAACCAAATATGAAACAGTTCCCTAAATCTGTGGTATCAGTGAGTAAATACCTCTTGGAAGATAACATTTTAGTTATCCTAATATACATAGCTTTAATAAGTCAGATAAATTATACACTATAAATAAAGGGTTTTTTTTGTTTTTTTTTCAGTAGGCTTTCAAGTCAGCTAGATTTAAGTCTTGGTCTAGGCAATCATATACAAGATGCCTAAAACATGATTGGATGTACCCTATTGCAGAAGAATTCTATAAAATCTGTTTACACTATTATGTGTAAACGTAATAGTGTAAACACTTAATAGGAATTATTACCACCTCAAGTAGTACACAGCAATCCAATTATTAAAGAAAATATTAATTATTATTTTCACAATACACCATCAGTACCTCAAAGAACAAAACCTGAACATTGGTTTTTGCCCTAGCCTGTTGACTTTTCAGTAGATAAGGTCTCTCTATTTTCTCAGTAGACGATATGCTTCAGCATAATGAAAAGATAAGTTATCCCTGAAAACAAGAAACAAAAAGGGAGCAAAAATACTATACATATCAACATTTTTTGAATTGAAGACATCTGTTGGTCAGCACCTGAAGGTGAACAGGTAAAATTTGGTTGATTGGTTATGTGATTCCTATTCACTGAGAATGTGAGAGCAATGTCAGAAAATCTGAATTTTGAGAAAGAACAGTTGCATCGTACTAATAAATCCACAATTTCAGGACCAGAATTTTTACCTTTTATCTCTGATAATTCTGTTATGATAGGGAAGTCCTATCTTGTTTTACTGTTATACTACTGCTGCCATTAAGTTTTGTATTCTGTTCTCAGGGTCATTTATTGTTTGTGATCCACAGACACAAGCTGTTTGGAGTTAATTCATGGTTAACCTCATTTGAAGACAAATTTTAATCCTTTATTGTCATTTTTAATATCACATTGACAATAGTTTATTTGTCTGGTTTTCAGTGTATGTATGACCCGACAATTGCACTATTATTAAGGAAATAATTCTGAAGATCATTTGCATTTGAGTAAAGGAATTTTCCATAGTACTTCTCAAGTCTTGAGAAATTTTGGGTATTCACTGTTATATTAAACATTAGAACTAAAAATGACATTTATCTTGTTCTGAGCTGTAAAAAAATGAATACTTATAGCGTAGTTTAGGGTATTCTTTCTCCTTTTATAAAACCATGTTCATTAACACTGAATGAAGCCCATTAAAAAGTATGTATTTCTGAATGGCTCTCAAAAGTATTTCCTATAAGAATATGAGATTAAACAGAAAGTAGAATCAAAACAAACTCCCCCACATAAATTCCACATAGTTTGAAAAGTCCCTCTCCACTTTCCTCCTCCCACATAAAGGATGTGAGACAGGAAAAAAAATCTTCAGCTATTTATGTTGTTTCTGCTCATAATTTCTAACAGATCCCTCATTGCCACTCACAGTAGCACTCCATTTCAAGAATTATATATATATTTTTACTGTTAATTGATGTGACATTAGCTGAATTTTACTATGCTTAATATATATTTCAAAGTCATACAGTTAATACAACTACTCATCTAGGAATATCTTTGCCTTTCACAGTACCCATTCAGCTGAAAAAGGAGAATATCCCTATAGTTTTAATTAGGTTCAGAGATATTTCTTTCAGAGATATTTTAATGACAAGCTACTTAAAATCACTGCATTTATTAATACAATTTAAATTAACTCTGATGTCATAATTTTACATGTCATTACATATATATTAGACAAGTTTTATTCATTGAAATTCGTAATGATGCTTTTACAGCATCATTCACTTTAAGATCAAAAAAGTTAAAAAATGTCAAATAACTGAAAAAAATTGCCAAGTGTTTTTTCTTTTGTTCATGAGAAAAACTTGCTAGAATGCTTAGTTGAGCTCTGCAACTGTTTTGTCTGTCAAAACCTTATTAACAAGAAAGAAAACTGAGTGCTTCAGGTGTCAAGTCTGTGACTCTGTGGTAACTTGCTGAGCAGTGAGAAACACTTAGCAGGAGACAGATGAATTGATTATAAGATTTCAAGACCAATGATTTCTCATTCATACAGAGGAAGTGCCAAGCTTACATACATGAATATCCCTCCATGTTCAGTAAAACTGGAGTCTTCACCATCACAAATTGGAATCTTCATTCTCTAGATACAGTAATGATAACAACACATTAACTGGGTCTGTATGTAAATGTCTGTTCACCCTTGCTCATCAAACCGCTTACCAGGTGCACAGCAGATGTACCCACCATCTAAATCAGAGGCAATTACTGATACCTTACATGCAGGCAGAATCCTCACTGCAGAGAGAAACCAGAGAAACCACACTCACCCTCAAGTGCTCTGTTCCCCTTTAGTAGCTTCCTACATGATCTGCTGATCTTCAGCCTTCAAGCACAATCCTAAAAACTCCCAGAAATTTTTCCATAGTCATATAGTGGAAGTTTTACTGAAAAATTTAAACTTACAGCGATTCTTTTACTAATTACAAAGTGATTATTTGCCATTATTGGCTTAACTTTATCTCACTCATGTCCTGAAATCAGTTCTCATGGATCATTTGAATTTACAGCCCACAGCTTTTTCCTTACTCTGGTATTTAACTGTTATCCCATCTCAAATAGACTCCAGTTTCATCCTCCCTCTTACACTTTGCAACAACATTAGTTACTCTCAGCCACTGACAGTTCAGTTGAAAATCTTATTACTAAGTTTGAGCAGACCACCAGTGAATGTCATCTAAAGATTTCCTATATACACAAGTGCTTTGGGAGGGAATACACTTTAGAAAGAGAGGTTTTTGCAGCAGATGGTCCCTGTGGAGGTGCTTCTGAATGCATTATTCCTGATTCATTAAATTTCTATGAACATACACTATCTGTGTAGAAATTGAATTGAAATAAATATTTGACCAAGTAAGTCATTTGAGCATCCCACTGTTCAGGACTCAACAGTCTCTTCCTGCTGCATCCCCTCACAGATGCCTCTAAATTTTGTGCTGATGGTGTTTCTTTGTAGGTAGATTTATATTAACTAATTCTAGAGATCTCATTATCTATATGGATCTATACAGTAAAGGGGGTTGACTGCCTTCATGCTATGGTGGCCTGTGGTCCTGTCTCTCACACTGCTCATGTTGAACTCCTACGTTAAGACCATGGGTGTCCAACCTCTTGATTGGACTGGGCCACACTGAGTTTGAAGGAATTGTCTTGGGCCACATATAAAATATATAATATAATTAATGTATTTAAGCATCAAAACTTTCTATATTTTTTAATAAAACATAAAAAAGCAACAAAAACATAGTGGGATATTTGACCTTGTTTTTGTGAAACTGATGCAACAGTCTTATTCAATGGAAGTTGCTATTCTTAGCAAATTCTCAAGATGATTGTCAGATTATTGATGCAATTTTACTCTTTTTTTGAAAAAAAATTTCAAAATGTGCAGGTAAGGTATTTATGTCAACTGAAAACAGTCACAAATATAGCAAAAATTGGTAATTTTTTATTTTGATATCTCGAAACTTATTCTCAAATTCTGTTATCAAAACAGAAAGGAAGGTTGCATATGTTTCACTGTTAACAGGACTGGACTGTGTTTAGCCAATGTATCAAAATGCATAAATTCATTTGACATAACTTGAGCTTGCCAATATTTAAGTTTCATTTTGAAAGCTGTTCTGATTTGAAACATAGCTGATCTTTACCTTTTTTAGTCTTCATATTCTACACAAATTTTCCTTTTGATTCCATAAAGGACTAGATTTCATTTTGCAAATAATAAAATCTTTTTACCTTGACTTAGCCATCTTACTTCAGAAAAGTAAATTAAGTCCCCATAATCAGCATCTATACCTTTAAGTAACTCCTGCAATTGAGGATGATCCAGTCCCTTGGACTTCATGAAATTAGCATCTTGGATGACAATTTGCATGACATTATCCATTTTTAAAGCTTTCACACACAAATTTTCTTGATATATGTTGCAGTGATATTTCATCAAATGTGAGTTGCTGGCAGTAATTATATTGTCTTCTCTTAATTTTATAAGTTTTTCTTACTGTCCATTGCCAGGGCTCTATTTGTAGCTATACCAGATATGCTGACAAAGGTTAAAGAAAATCATTTTAATGTAATTTTTATTGATTGATACTAATCAAGGAAGTTAGTTGTATCTTTCAGTGGCATAAAAGAAACAAATGTGACATCACATTTGTTATCAATACCACTAATAAAAATGGCAAGTTGAGCCCCATTTGTAGTGTCAGAACTTTCACTTGTCACCAAAGATGAGATCTGAAATTAGCACAGCTTCACTTGACAAATTTTTTTGGATACATTTTCCTATTTCATCAGTTTGCCTGGATAAAATCTGCTGAGACAAACTGATATCAGAAAAATCCATTTATTATCAGGGTAAATTGCATCTGCCATGCTTCCCATGTATTGCTTAGTAAACTCACCATCAGGAAACGGTTCTGATTATTTTGCAATCAGATTTGCTACAATATAACTAGCTATAATAACAGAGTCTGTTTGAATTGAATTGTAATATTTATAAAAGATTTTGTTGTTCAGTTCCACTATTTTGTCTATACAAAACATTCCTTGATACACATCAAATTTGGCAGCATGTTTCCGCATGTAATGTCTTTTCAAATTTTAATCTTTGAAAACTGACATGACTTCCTTACAAATTAAGCATAGTGCCATGTAATTATCTAGACAAAAGAGTACTCATCTGTCCTTTTTCCATAGAACACTCTTCCTTCATGAACAATTTATGTTATTTTGGGGTTCTGTTTTCTTTTGAGATGACATGAGATAGGTTAAAATATTATTCTTGTTAATCAACTGTGCTTTATTCACCAAAGGGCACAAGTTCATGTAGCGTGTAATCCACGCAGGTTTCGATTTGACTGAGTGTGTGTGGCAGGCATGAGAGGTGGAGTCAGCACTGCACAGTGCCCTCTCACCCGCAGTGTTCTGCTGTTGCCTATGCAATCTACCCTTAAGCTACGCACAATCTACTAACGAAAAATATCTCTGAATATCATGTAATAATGTTAAAAAATTATGATCTTGTGGTGCCACATTACAGGCTGTCAAGGGCTGCATGCGGCCTGTGGGCCTTGGGTTGGGCATGCCTTTTTTAGATGAACTTCAATTTTCCACTATTTTTTATTTATTCTGTTTAATACTTGTTTTTTATTCTTAAAGCAGACATTTATGATTTTTGGTGGAACAGGAGGTAATCCAGCTTTGACGATTTTCAGACACAAGAGGTGAATTGTTTGCTATATCTGTAATTGGTGTTTATTTTCTCGTTTGTAAAATAAGCAAATGCAAATTAGTTTATTTGTTCAGACCTATATGCCTTAAATTTGTAGAATATCAATAGGGTGTACAAAGCTGTTTGTTTTCTTGCTATATATCAATTCTTGTAGAAAGAAATATTTCCTGACAGGAATAGAAGGGATCTTGCAGCAGGCTGTCAGTCAAAAGGTTGGTGATAATATGCCCTTAAGTATAGAATGTGTGCACATATGTGTTCAGTTATGATCTTTACTGACTATTCAATACAATTTGCTGAGTTAATCTGAGTTAATTTACAATAGAAACTATTCATATTGAATTGATACAGAAAGTCTGTCTGTCTCAAATAATCACTATTTGGCTAATTTAGCAGAAACTACTTTCAGATTACCTTCTAATTCTAGTTATCACCACGTCCGCTGGATGTTAAAATGTCCAGAGTGCTCTTAGTCCTCACTATGGACAGCAATGAAAGTACAGAACAACTTCTTCCTCATTAAAGCAGGGAAAGCACAATGAATTATTTTATTTCAGTGCTTCCTTTAAAATGTAGGTATTAATAAGAGATTTATTTTAAAAATATCTAGCTCTTCCTTGGCAAAAAAACTACAGCATCATCTCATCTGAGAAATATGTATCTGTATTGTCAAGTCTGTGCACAATCTGAATGTTCACTGAACTTTTTACTCAACCAGAATGTCTCGTCTACCAAATGAGATTAATTAAAGAAGACCCTTAAATGTAATGATTTTTTTTGGCTGATTCTTTTCAGCCATTCAAATTCCAGTCTGTACTGTTATAATTCCGTAGAGTTTGTGCCTGAAAGCACATTGTTCTTGCAGTTTTTCAGAGAGTATAGAAACCAGCAGTGGTGATGCTTTACTCTTGTATTGATCACGGAATATGTACTTTTATTTAGTTTTCTAGGGGTACTCAGATGCCTTAATTTCTAGGCTTTTTGCAGAATACTGGAGTCAATATGTTTCACCATGTAACCAGCTCTTCTCAAAATTATGTTCCACAGCAACCAGGTGTACTTTAGAATACTCTTCAAAGGAGAAATTGTTAACCAGGTGGGATGGGGTTGTCTGATGAACAAATCCTAGCCTCTGAAACATTACATGTGAAAGAATAACTGGATATTTTCAGACTCTATAGACTCAGAATGAAATTAAAATTCATTGTTTTGATTCACTACTTCTGTAGCCACAGCTGGGAGAGTTCAGGAGAAAGAAAAAGAAAAGAAGGTAAGAGTAAAGAGAGACGAAAATAAAAAAAGGGAGAAGCAGTGACTATAGAAAACAACAGAAAAACACAAAAGTTGCATTGATTCTTTTTGGATCAGTACAGAAGAATTTTATATTTTAATGAAGACATTCTGATGTGAAGTGTGGATTGAAAGTACAGACAAATTAAGTGGTGAGGAAGGAGAATGATAATCGTGGTGCCATGATCCACCCTGCACAAAAATTCATATTTAATTCTGATATTAATTGTCCACAATATTGTGCACAAATACTTCAGGCTTCTGAGTACGTAACAAAGACAATCTTTTCTACAAAAATCCAAGATGCCAAAGATAGAAGTATACGGGAACAAGAATAAAAAAGTGCAATTTGCAAATTATTGATAAGTTTGCTTGCCCTATATTCAAATATGTGTTGTAGGCTAGTAATTTGGATTTGTTCTGCTCTTTGCCTAAGGGATTTTCCCCACAGAATGTCTACAGTTAGATTAATATATTTATGCTATCAATTGCATCAGTCAGGCACTAGTGCAGTAATTTTACCTCACTTATAACACGTTAAAAAATAATAATACATTAATAAACAGATATGTTGCAAAAATGAGAAGGTAAGCAAACCAACAAACACAGGATAACCTTTAAAACACTTTAATCTTCACTGTACTCTTTCAGAACAACGAACACTAATGACCAGGCTTTTGGGGGAGTTTATTAAATAATGCCCAGCAATTAAGTTACTTTCTCAGGGGAGAAGTTGAAGTAAACTTTTTCTGAAGAATACATAAATTTCAGGAGATTTAGATTTCCAGTTCTGTTTTCCAGTTCAAACATGAACTAAATGCAGTGTCTTGTACTTTGTAGACAACAATATGAAAAAATATTGTATATTTATTATGGAAGACATTATAAAGTGTGATACTCTTTTTCCAGCAAAATGGCAGAACATTTTATGTTTTGTTGGCTATTTTAATATATTCTAGAAACAGAAGGTTTAGTTTTCAAAGGTGAAAATAAACTAACTTTAGCCAAAACAGCTCAGGGTATGATATAGGTTCACANTCCAAAATACTAAAAGTTGTTTCCTGTTTCAGTATAAATTGTGCTATGTTTTAACCTATCAGGCAGCTAATCACCACGCCTCATTTGAGCTACAGAAACGTATAAAGTACAACAAACCTGACCCATTCTAGATGTGTATTTTAGGATAACTTTCACCCTACCTTTTCTTGACTAAAACTAGTCAAACTGTTAGTGACTCTATTCAGATTAATCCCTTTCTTGACACATTTACCATTCTCGGGTTTCCATGTGTGTGTATGCTCTTGTTAATGTACATAAGTTTCTCCAAAAGTAATGCTTTCTGTTTTGTTTTGTTTTTCCTTGGAAATTATAACACATACAAAGAACACTATAACGCTATTTTATAGAGGAGATTCTCAGCTATAAAACATTGTTTTTTTCAATGTATCTATTCATTCTCACCAGCAATGAACAAGAGCCTGCATTCTGCACTAAAAAAAATCTGTGCCAGTGACTCAGTGTTTCACTGCTGCTATTACACTGTCATTGCTATGAAAATGTTACCCATGCAGTCTGTCATTGGCCTGAACAGATGAAAGTCAGAAGGCACCAAATCCAGACTATGCAGTGCATATGGTAGGACAATCCAGCCAAGATTGGTAGCGTGACTCCATTGTTTTCAAACTGACATGAGGCGTGGGTTTATCATGTTGCAAGAGAAAGGTTGTCTCTTTTTCTGGCCTGACTCTGGAAGTTGGAGCCTTCAGCTTAGTCAGTGTTGTGATCTAGCAGAGACAGTTGATAGTTTTTCTGGGCTCCAGGAAATCCAGAAGGATCACTCCCGTCCTATCCCAAAAGACAGTGAGAATCATTTTACCTGCTGAGGGTGGCAGGGAAAAAGCCAGGAAACAGTCACCTTCAGCCTCATATTGGCTTGATAGGTCCTGAAAAATTTGCATATGGTGTTTTTTTCTACTCATGTATGAGCATTCGTGGGACCAATCTGGTGCCAGCTTTGTAGTATTCCAACATTCTTACTATACACTGAAGCTGATATTCATCTCTGTACATAGTTCCCTGGTTATAATCTGCTGATTCACCTGGATGAGCTGACTGAGACACTCTTCATTTCATGCTGTGACAGCTGTGCATGGCTGTCCAGAACGTGGGTTGTCTTTCATGTTGGTGTTGTCACTGCTGAAATGCACCACCCACTGCCTCACTGTGCTCACATCCACTGTTTGCTCTCCATAAATATTTACCAGGCATTGATAAATGTCAGTTGATGCCATTTTTTCTGCATGAAGGAATTCAATTCCATGCATTGGCTTTATCCACACTTCCATGCCATTTTGTCAGACTGCCCCTCTGCTGCTATCTATTACATGGCAACAAAATGTAATAGAATACTGGTGGAAAGCTTCAGCATCTCCTGCCATACCACCAGCATCCACCTTTGATGTTGTGGGCCAATATAACAAAATAGGAGGCATTACTTTTGGAGCATCCCTTCCGTATAGGCACATGGGTAGAGGAACATTTTCTTTTCCTGGTATAAACTGAGTCAGGTGTTACACATGACTCCTTCCCTGTGACAGGTAAAAATTTGATAGCAGTGTGTAATTCCTGATGGAAAAAAATTATCCTTTTTCTGGTAGACCTGTCAGGGCCACTTCGGTTCCACCAAGGTGCTGAGAGAATGCTTTCACCTGGTATCAATCAATCAATCAATCTACCAATAATGATTATGTGAACTCATCTATCATATGCAAGAGCACAACGTTTTTGTTACTGGTTATCACATGAATAATAGCCTCAAGTGACTTTACAACCAATGTGAAAACAGTAATTCCCTTCTGTATTAGTTCTCCTCCAGAATTAGCCCAACAGCAAGAAATGTATTATCTCATTATTTTTTTAAAGAAATTAAAAGTATTTAAGTTCCAAGATGTGTTTGCTTATACAATTTCTAACTAAAAATCTTAAATATCTGGATAAAATACTTTAAATAAAGGGAGGTATTAGAAAATATCGCCTATCGTAAGCCTATTATTCAAGTAATAAAAGAATGCTTAGAACTTTATTTTATAAAATTCACTTGATTCTCTCCATTTTCTTTTTCAAGTAAGCAATCTAAAAATCAAGATAATTGTTGAATATCCATTTTGATTTTTTGTTTTGTTCAATTCAGTCAGTANCCAAAAAACCTGTTATTTAGCAGCCTTGTCTGATCTTGTGTGAAAGGGCTACAGTACTTGGATATATATGGGCAAGATGCCGTCTCATAATTATGCATGAGAAATCCACATATTTCAGTTTAATCCATGCAGCAATAATATCTCCTCTTACAATGTTTCAGTTTTTCACTGCATTAAAATGTTTGTTTCTGAAGGTAAAGAAAAAAAACCCCACAACTAAGCACTGCTTTTCTATCACTGACAAAGTAAAGATATATGCTTATATATAGCAGTTGTAAGTCATGAAGATTCTCCAAGTCAAGGGTAAAAGAGGTAAATAAAATCTTAAATGATTAAATACATAAAGCAGAAACCTAAACTGTGATCTTGTATCAAGCTGAAGTTATATACAAGTTGTGTAGCATTTGAAAAAATATGTCTTTCTGTGAGGAAATAAATGTGTTTGCTTTTCCAAACTCTGTAGTGCTTGCAGATGGTAACATAAAAGAAAGGGAAATCTAATCATGTTCTGGCTTGAGCTCTTCTGAGGCGTATTTCATTCTGGCAAGATAAACTGTTTATAGCCACTAGTGTTTATATTGGAGTATGTAATGGAGTTACACTCATAACTGATTCAAAGCTTCCAGGAGATAGGAATAACTTGTTCTCATCATGTAATAAAAGTGATTTGGGATGAGATTCTATTACCAAAGCATCAGACATGAGTAAGGGTGTCAGAAAGAGACTGTGAGATGGCAGTAGATATACGTAGGTTATACCTTGATAAAAAAATACCCAGTGTATTGAAGAAAGATCAACAATACTGCTAAGACCTGCTGGAGAGTCATATTACATCTGCAGGTAGCAAATATTCTCAAAGAGATAAGAAGTTCAGTAATATTCCACAGATTTTTAGAACTGTTAAAAGGAAGAGCAAGAATTTCATTTATAGACTCTGGCAACAGGATGTCTACTGACAAGAGGTGAACACATATACTTCCTATTATTTATTCTAATTTCATTGAATTAGTCTGTATTAGAGAGGATTTAGAATGATGGGCTTGCTTACCTTCATTCAAATTCATCCATTAATATTTGGATAAACTAATAAAAGAAGTAAAAAAATAATTGAAGAAAAGTCAAAAAAACTTTCACTCTGAAGACAAGTGGCAGACCAACATGAATATACACAAATTATACCTCAGATTCTTTGATTAATATAAGTCTATGAAAGCTTGACTAAAATATAGGAACATTAAAAGGGAAGCCGTTTGACCTATATTATAGAAGATCAAAAAAGGATTCTCACAATGGTCCATTCCATCTTTTCAATATATGATTTTATTAATATTAGTTTTGAAAAAAATTGAAAAGCTTTGAAATTGAAATATCATATGAATGCCATTATTTTAATTTTCTCCATATTTGACTGCTAAGTGCTTAGAAGATAAATTAAATGGCTATCATACAATTGTTAGCCATTATTAATTAATCATATAAATTAATCATATATAACCATTCTATTAAATGGCTATTTGTTGACATTTAATTTTATGATTATCAACCAAAGAAAAAAGATACTTCAGCAGTTTTGGGTTTTTTTTTCTATGATGATTTATTGATGATCACATCAATAAATTTTTTAAAGATGCCATTTCATTCCTATTTTTCCTCATTCCAATGTTCTCCTCTTCCTCCTCTTTATTTGTATTTTGAAGCCTAATAGCAATTCCCTATAAATATCTATTCTTATATTTCATCCCCTATGAATCTTCATTTCCCTCCATTCTCACATGCTATGAATCTTCTTGTCACTTAACAACAACAATTCAGTACTTTGAATTATATTGAGGACAATCCACTATCTCAATATCTAGCTCTTTATTATCACTATGTGTGTGACATCAGCATGTTTCCTTTCTGCAGTCTGCCTCTTTTTCTGGTTAGTCATATGAGGAAGAACATTACGAACAGAAATGAAAATGTATGACAAGTGGGCATACTTTGGTGATGTATACACTTCCAGAAGTGTGAACCAGAATAGTTTTTAAAATTATGCTTGGTGGACTGGAAAATAAATTTGAGCTAAATTTTAATATTTTTAATCCCTAGTATCATTAACAGTATGTTTCAAAAAATAGTTTTGGTTTTTTTTTTAAGTTTCTCTTTATTTATTGAGTTTTTTATGGCTTCATTCAATAAAAAATTTGCTCACCTTTAGTTAGATCTTACTTTCTCTATGCACTGGTCACAGATTCCCAGATTTTCTCTCATTATGTCTATGATCCTAAAGAATATGTCTGCTAATGTCTATTTTTTTATTTACTTTTTTGTTGCCATAGTAAAGTAGAATGTTTACACAACTCTGGTTCTCAGATGATTAACAGAGAGGTCTTGATTCATACTCAAAGTTTTATTAAGTGATAACTGTTATATGAGATATTTATTACAAATTTCTAAGCTTCTAATTTATTTTTCAAATTGTTAGTATACAATAATTAATATTTTTTTTTTCACAAAAACAGTCACAAAGTTATAGCTGGAACCTGTTTCCACAGGACAAAGTGGAAGCTGATTACTCTTATCAGTAAAATCTACTTAAACAAAAGAGAAATTATGTCCTATAGGATGAAAAACAAATATTTCAGTGTCATCTTACAGGAACACTTTAAAAAAATGCTCCACAATCATTTTTAAACATTTAATTTAAGAGATCTACAACTTAATTCATTAACTATGACTCCACAATGAACTGGAGAACCTATTGTATTCATCTAATTTTTTTTTTTAATATATATACATTTAAAGAATAAATGCTACATGTATGTCCCATCAAATATTTCAAAAGTTTTAAACTAACATATTCCAAATTTTAGTTCAGCACTTCTATATTAAGAAAAATTATGTTTATGTTAAAAGCAAATTATTCTCCACTTATTCATGATTGAATATTCTGGTAGATTGAGTCTTAGCCTTGCTAACTCCAACATCTTCCCTCATCTCAAGAAATGACTAAAAAGAATACATTTGCATGCAAGCAGCAGTTAGAGTGATCTTTATTATGACTTTAGAACATAAAGGCTGAAAGTGCTAGTGTTTAATTAAGAACTAATTAATCACAGAAATGTAAGTGTTGGAAGGGGCCTCTGGAGATCATCTAGTCCAACCCTCCTACTAAAGCAAATTGCCTGCAGTAGGTTGCACAGGAAAGTGTCCAGGCAGGTTTTGAATATCTCTGGAGAAAGATATCTACACAATCTCTCTGGGCAGACTGTTCCAGTGCTCTGTCATCCTCAAAGTAAAGAAGTTTTTCCTCATGTTCAGATGGAACTTCCAGTGTTCCAGTTTGTGCCCATTACCCTTTGTTCTGTCACTGGACACCACTGAAAAGAGCCTGTCCCCATCCACTTCACTTTTGCCCATTAGATATTTATAAGCATTGGTAAGATTCCCCCTCAGACTTCTCTTCTTCAGGCTTTCAATCCCAGGTCTCTCTACCTTTCCTCATACTGGAGATGCTCCAGGCCCCCGTCATCTTTGTGGCCCTTTGCTGGACTCTCTCTAGAAGTTCCCTATCTTTCTTGACCTGAGGAGCTCAGAACTGGACACAGTACTTCAGATGTAGCCTCACCACAGCAGAGAAGAGGGGGAAGATCATCTTCCTCAACCTGCTGACCATGTGATTTTTAATAAACTCCAGGATGCCATTGGCCTTCTTGGCCACAAGGGCACACTGCTGACACGTGGTCACCCAATTGTACACCAGGACAACCGGATCCTTCTCTGCAGAGCTCTTTTCCAGCAGGTCACCCCCTACCTTGTACTGATGCATGTGATTATTCCTCCCCAGGTGCAGGACCCTATATCTGTCCTTGTTGAACCCCATAAGGTTCCTCTCCTCCCAGCTCTCCAATCTCTCCAGATCTCACTGAATGACAGCACAGACTTCTGGTGTGACAGCCACTCCTCCCAGCTTTGTATCATCAGCAAACTTTCTGAGGGTATGCTGTCCCTTCATTCACGTCATGGATTAATAGATTAAACAAGGCTGGACCCAGTACAAAATCCTGGCGAACACTGCTAGCTACAGGCCTCCAATGCAAATTTGCATCATTGATCACAACCCTCTGAGCTCTGCCAGTCAGCATGTTCTCAATCCACCTCACTGTCCACTCATCTATACCATGTCTCTAAGCTTATCTACAAGGATGTTATGGGAGTCATGTGTCAAATGCCTTGCTGATGTCAGTGTGCACAACATCCACTGTTCTCCCCTCATCTACCCTGCTGGTCATGACATCACAGAAGGCTACCAAGTTGGTCAAGCATGATTTACCCTTGGTGAATCTATGATGACTATCCCAGGTAACCTCCTTTTCCACTTGCTTGGCAATGGCATCCCAAACGAGTTGTTCTATCACCTTCCCAGGAAGAGTTGAGGCTGACCGGTCTGTAATTTCCAGGGTCCTTTTCCTTTCTTGCCCTTTTTGAAGAATGGAGTGACACTGGCTTTCCTCCTGTCTTAATGGACCTCTTCTGTTCTCCATGACCTTTCAAAGGTGATGAGGGGTGTTTCAGAAATCTCTTCTTCAAGCTCCCCCAGAACTTCTGGGTGCATCTCATCAGGGCCCATGGATTTATGTGCATTGAATTTACCTACATGATCTCTGACCAGTGCCTCCTCAACTAAGGGGAAGTTTTCCTTTCTCCAGAGTCTCTCTTTCTAACCTCCAGACTTTATTGCTAACAGCTAGTCTTAGCAAGGCTAGACTGAAGAGAAGAAGGTGTTCAGTAAATCCACCTTCTCAGTGTTGTCTTTTACCAGGGCACCCACCTCATTCAGGCAGCAGGCCCATATAATCCCTAGTCTTTTTTTTTTTTTGCTATTGATACACTTAAAGAAACTCTTTGTTTTCCTTGACTTCCATCACCAGATTTAATTCCAAGTGAGCCTTTGCCTTCCTGATTGCATCCCTGCATGTCCTGACGATGTTCCTATATTTGTGATCGCAATTAGAATATGGTCCTGTGACTGCACACAGTTCTCTAGTTCTTCCTGCTTCTTTCCCATGATGTGTGTGTTGGTATACAGGCACATCAGAGAAGAAAAGAGAGCAGAGGATGCCCCCATAGCTATAAACACTCTGGAGGTGGCTGGCCTTCCGGCTCACATCAGGAGGAGCAGCTAAGGAACATCTGTCATTCATCTGGTTGGCCTGGCTTATTTCCCGGTCAGTTGCAATGGTGTGAGTATTGCCATTTTGGACCCCACCCCACAAATACTTCAGTTAGCCAATCTACTGGCAAAATAATAATAATTAAAGACCTTGAGCAGATGATATATTGATGATCTTCCCATTACTTTTGAAGAGCAGCTTTTTTATTTTGAACTTTGTTTTGAATACTTAGGAACTGTCAAGTTTTTTAGAAGGTACACTGCCTTTTGAGGATGTTATAGTAGTTATTTTCTTTAACTACTGATTAAGCATTAAAACTGATGGCTTGAATGCCATGACAAACATATGGTTTTATTGGTAGCTGTTTACAGAAAATTTTAAAACTCAAACTTTAAGATGCTTCATATAATCAGACATGACTATTCAAATTGGACTCTGCCCAAAGATGTCAAAAAAATGACAATGCAACTGTGGAGAGAGATACAGAGTAATTAGGAGCTGTGTTTATAAATGTTAGATGAAAAACCACTTTTCCACTATTGTGAATTACTGAGTATTTACTTACTCTATTTGTGAATTACTATTATATTTTTTAGATTAGGCCCTAATTTCTATTATCATTGCTATCAGTATGTAGGGATAAAATTTGAGCTTAATTTATTAATGTAGAAAGATTAGAAAGAGAAACAGCTTCAGCCTAACTGATATCAAAAGACTACTCATTGAATTTGATATTTGAAAAGATAGTCAGAAATTAAAAGGTGTTTTTGGGATTCTAAACTAAGTATTACCTCAGAAGACACAATCTGATGTGTTTAGTGGGCTGTGAAGAGAAATAGAAAACGAAATGTATAAAAGCTAAATTCATTTGACCTTGGAGACATCACATTAATGCACTTTCAGATAATATGTTAGTATGTTGATTGATGGGAGAGAGGGCTTTTAATTAGTATTCTGGTATTTGACTGTGTAAAAAATAAAACAAGTTTTAATATTCTTAAGCAATTTTTTTTTCTTAAAAATTGTATATATATGGTTGAATAATACAGATGAAAATAATTTTGTTATATCACTGGAATGGCTTGTGTTGTATTCTTAATTTAAAGATTTTGTTGTACAGTCAGAGTAGGTAAGCAACATTGAAAAAAAAAGTAATGCGTGACTTTTAAATAATTAGAGAAGCTGAATAATTATAAATTCTTCTTTAATTAAAGTAAGCATAGACTAAGAATGCTTTATTGAAAAAACTAATTCCAATTTTTTCTTTCCAAATTTTGAAAAATAAATGTTAATTCAAAATCCATCAAAGCAAATGACATGTTTCACATTGATTTCAATAACTTTGTGTCAAATTCAGCATATCTTCATTTAGGAAATTGTGAGTTAATGAAAAAAAGCCAACTGAAAAAGATACAATGGAGATTTCTATGTATGCACCATTAGGTGATGTATCAACTTTAAGTCGGAAAGTATGAAACAAAATGAGCCCACTATTACCATTTTGTTGAGTAAGCCCAGAGGACATGAAAAATTCCTTGAAGAAGAAAAAAAGTACTCAGACAAGACTGTTTGGTAACAGATTTTCGATATACATGAAGCCACTATGGAAACTAAATTTATATATTAATATAATTGGGTGTTAAATACACACAATATAAAATATACAATCATACTGAAGTTGAACTGCTTACCAGATTAGCTGTCATCTATAATCCTTCAGTGCTTTTATGTCTGGTTTTAGAGGTCTTATGAAAAAGTATACCAGAGATTTAAAAAGGAATCTCAAGGTAAACTATGCTTCTTTTCTTGGCTCTAAGAATTTTTTAGTAGCTAGATTGGTCAAATTAGTGAGGTAATTTATGTGAGATGACAGAAAGTATCTGATGGTGATTTAAAATTATGTGATGCTCAAAACAGAAAAACTTGTTTTTTTGGAACAATTAAGATGTTACAGAGTATTGAAAAACTGTCTGCAGGCACCATTTTTATACGAGTTCTATTCCTAGTGATTGATCAGAAAAGTTTGACTAAAAAATCTGAATTATTCATCAAAACCAAACCATTCAGTACTTTGAATTTTTTTTTTAATGCAAGTTTTAGCTATTTATTATTTCTAATACAGTCTGTTGAACTCAGGGCAAGAGTAGAATTTCTTGAGAATCAATTATTCCATCTGGTTCATCTTATGTTTCTCCTTAATGTGGTGAATTCTTAGACATTTATGTTCTCCAGAGTACCCATACACGTAATAAATGTAGTAGAATCATAGAATGGCTTAGGTTGGAGGGGACCTTAAAGATCATCTAGTTCCAACCCCCGTGCCATGGGCAGGGCTGTCCCCCACCACCTCAGGCTGCCCATGGCCCCACTCCGACCTCACACTGAGCGCCTCCGGGGCACCCACAGCTTCTCTGGGTAAAGAGTCATATAAAACATTGTGATTTGATAATTTTTTTTTTTTTTTTAATAAGCAATTATCCAAATGCAGTTTCTTATTTATTTTTAAAATGTTTCACGTGGTACCAACATTTGAAACTAAACTCTGTCATTAATTTTACAGCTCTTTCTAAGATAGAAGATAGGTACAAATATTTAGTGGACTTAATTTGTAATCTTTTATCCAATCTCATAGTTAGTACAGTTAATGGAAGTATTTTCAAAGCATCTCTAAACTTTATAATGAGAAAACATTTTTCCAAATCTTTTAAATATACACTTGTAGAATATTATATTTATCGTATTTACTTAACTGAACTTTAGAAAACCATCAATTGTAAATAATAATAGATAACAGAACTTTGAGGGAGTCCTATACAAAATGTTTTGTTCTTAGAAACTGACTTTTTGAAAATAAAAATTTCCATGAGAACCAAGTGAAATTCAAATGTATAAAAATGAATTTCTCAAGGGAAAAAAAAAAAAAAAGAGCAAAGACGAGGCAAGGCAAATTATTTAGAAAGAATGAAGATTGCCTAAGATTTTGGAGGTCTGAATAAAACATCTACTCTGATTATTTCCAGTTATGCTATTAATTTTGGTTTCTGAAAAACAAACAAAAAAAACCCCTTCCAAAATACTAAAAGTTGTTTCCTGTTTCAGTATAAATTGTGCTATGTTTTAACCTATCAGGCAGCTAATCACCACGCCTCATTTGAGCTACAGAAACGTATAAAGTACAACAAACCTGACCCATTCTAGATGTGTATTTTAGGATAACTTTCACCCTACCTTTTCTTGACTAAAACTAGTCAAACTGTTAGTGACTCTATTCAGATTAATCCCTTTCTTGACACATTTACCATTCTCGGGTTTCCATGTGTGTGTATGCTCTTGTTAATGTACATAAGTTTCTCCAAAAGTAATGCTTTCTGTTTTGTTTTGTTTTTCCTTGGAAATTATAACACATACAAAGAACACTATAACGCTATTTTATAGAGGAGATTCTCAGCTATAAAACATTGTTTTTTTCAATGTATCTATTCATTCTCACCAGCAATGAACAAGAGCCTGCATTCTGCACTAAAAAAAATCTGTGCCAGTGACTCAGTGTTTCACTGCTGCTATTACACTGTCATTGCTATGAAAATGTTACCCATGCAGTCTGTCATTGGCCTGAACAGATGAAAGTCAGAAGGCACCAAATCCAGACTATGCAGTGCATATGGTAGGACAATCCAGCCAAGATTGGTAGCGTGACTCCATTGTTTTCAAACTGACATGAGGCGTGGGTTTATCATGTTGCAAGAGAAAGGTTGTCTCTTTTTCTGGCCTGACTCTGGAAGTTGGAGCCTTCAGC
This sequence comes from Pavo muticus, assembly GCA_016647715.1. NCBI lineage: Eukaryota > Metazoa > Chordata > Aves > Galliformes > Phasianidae > Pavo > Pavo muticus. The sequence continues at coordinate 1,964,029 of JACDJE010000137.1, forward strand.
TTAGTCAGTGTTGTGATCTAGCAGAGACAGTTGATAGTTTTTCTGGGCTCCAGGAAATCCAGAAGGATCACTCCCGTCCTATCCCAAAAGACAGTGAGAATCATTTTACCTGCTGAGGGTGGCAGGGAAAAAGCCAGGAAACAGTCACCTTCAGCCTCATATTGGCTTGATAGGTCCTGAAAAATTTGCATATGGTGTTTTTTTCTACTCATGTATGAGCATTCGTGGGACCAATCTGGTGCCAGCTTTGTAGTATTCCAACATTCTTACTATACACTGAAGCTGATATTCATCTCTGTACATAGTTCCCTGGTTATAATCTGCTGATTCACCTGGATGAGCTGACTGAGACACTCTTCATTTCATGCTGTGACAGCTGTGCATGGCTGTCCAGAACGTGGGTTGTCTTTCATGTTGGTGTTGTCACTGCTGAAATGCACCACCCACTGCCTCACTGTGCTCACATCCACTGTTTGCTCTCCATAAATATTTACCAGGCATTGATAAATGTCAGTTGATGCCATTTTTTCTGCATGGAGGAATTCAATTCCATGCATTGGCTTTATCCACACTTCCATGCCATTTTGTCAGACTGCCCCTCTGCTGCTATCTATTACATGGCAACAAAATGTAATAGAATACTGGTGGAAAGCTTCAGCATCTCCTGCCATACCACCAGCATCCACCTTTGATGTTGTGGGCCAATATAACAAAATAGGAGGCATTACTTTTGGAGCATCCCTTCCGTATAGGCACATGGGTAGAGGAACATTTTCTTTTCCTGGTATAAACTGAGTCAGGTGTTACACATGACTCCTTCCCTGTGACAGGTAAAAATTTGATAGCAGTGTGTAATTCCTGATGGAAAAAAATTATCCTTTTTCTGGTAGACCTGTCAGGGCCACTTCGGTTCCACCAAGGTGCTGAGAGAATGCTTTCACCTGGTATCAATCAATCAATCAATCTACCAATAATGATTATGTGAACTCATCTATCATATGCAAGAGCACAACGTTTTTGTTACTGGTTATCACATGAATAATAGCCTCAAGTGACTTTACAACCAATGTGAAAACAGTAATTCCCTTCTGTATTAGTTCTCCTCCAGAATTAGCCCAACAGCAAGAAATGTATTATCTCATTATTTTTTTAAAGAAATTAAAAGTATTTAAGTTCCAAGATGTGTTTGCTTATACAATTTCTAACTAAAAATCTTAAATATCTGGATAAAATACTTTAAATAAAGGGAGGTATTAGAAAATATCGCCTATCGTAAGCCTATTATTCAAGTAATAAAAGAATGCTTAGAACTTTATTTTATAAAATTCACTTGATTCTCTCCATTTTCTTTTTCAAGTAAGCAATCTAAAAATCAAGATAATTGTTGAATATCCATTTTGATTTTTTGTTTTGTTCAATTCAGTCAGTAAAATAACAAGTTAACTTTTTGCTAATAATTATGATTCACTTACAAATGAGTCAGATAGCAGATGTGTAAGTCTTTGATTACTTGCTTTTTTTTTTTTTTTAAGTAACACTGCTGTTATCCTCTAGCAAAATGTCAACTCTATACATTAGTGGCCAATTTGCCATACATTTTTTTTCCTACGTGAAGTACAATTACAGTTGCTGTCATTTTTTCTCTGACAGAATAAGTGTCCACAATTGTGTTTTCTCTCACCTTGTGGTGAGGCTGATGAAACTGGGTGGTACACAAGGAAATAACCCTTGGGGTGAAATTTGGTTTGGCTTGTCTGCTGATACATTCACCATATGAAGTATCACTTAGTGTAAAAAGTGAGAAAGAAATAAATTTGATGTCTTCGATTTGATCTTATTAATTCTTAAAGCTGGATCTGACTGATCACAGGCTTGAAGCTTTTCCAATTCTGGAGAGTACTATCTTGGCCTGAAGAATTAATAATTATTCTTTTTTTTTAAAAAAAATACTGTAATAGCCTTCATCATCTCATTCTCATACAATACTAATAGTCTTTAGTGTCAATCTGAAATTGAGTTTATTCAGGGAAATGAGAAATATTTTAAAAATAAAATCAGTAGTTTCTCAGAGACAAAACAATGTCAAAAATGTTGACAGTAATAGAGCTGAAAGTAGTTGGAAGTGAAAACTGAATACTCAAAGTTAATTATGACTAAAGCTGGTACTAATTAAAAAGAATATATCATTAGAAACTTAAATGTATCTCTAGAAAGAAACATTCTTTAGCCCTTTCTTATTTATGCTAATTCACATGTTAAAAGCTCAACATGTCCACAAATTTCAAGCGGAGATTTACATGTAAAAACATGCCACTTTTAGATGAAAAAGAATAACATTTTCTTTTCAGATCAATTTATAAATTTTCAGATTCCTTTTCCTTTTCAAGTAAATGTGAATGTCTTGCTTGAAGCTGAGATTTCTGTTATTTTGTTTAAAAGTGACAGCTCTTAATAGGCCAACACATTTTAGCTTTCTTCAAGGAAAAGAATAAATGGATTCAGTACATGTAAAATGTTGAAATATAGCCATAATTTCATTTATTATTTAATTACACAGTCTTGTTAATTAAAGCACTCACACAGTGTGTGTTTATATCTTAATTTTACATTCAGGGCATCATTGTTTTTACGAAACACTTCTGGAATCTTCTTAAGCTAATTTAAATATATATTAAATATGTAAAAGCAACAGAGGCAAGAGTAGGCATGGCTCTCTTCATAGTTCAGGCAATGTTTGCACTAAGACTCAAACGCTGACTGTTAGAATATAAAAATCCTCTCGTATAATTGCAATTCCATACAGACAAGCCAAATGTATAAGTGAAATAACATTCTCTGGAATTATTATTTTCTGGTATTGTTCATAGGAAGAAGAAAATACTTTGTCTTGAAAAGGAATTCCAACAACAGAGCAACTCTACATTATTAGATGTAGATGGAAATTGTGCAATAAGATTCTGATAGGAAATGACTGGCACAGGAAATTCCTACAACAGCTATATAAATATCACAAATTCAGTATGGTCTTCTAAGATAATTTGAAATGGCAAAACTAAGCATATATCACACATCAATTCAATTTCAAATTTCTATTTTAATCTCCGAATTAAATATAGATTATAATTTTATTGATATTAATGTAATTAAAATATATGATGACATCTAAGCAGTAAAAAAATAAGAGGATACTATATGAAAGCAAAACTTGATAACTTGAATTTGAGGGGAAGAATTCTTTCTTTAGAGATTCTGTACTAATTTTTTTCTTAATAGCCAATTCTAGCAGCACTGGGTGAAGACAAAATGTCTCTATTCTCCTTTTCTATGAAAATACACCAAGCTGCATTAACTTTCTGACACTGTAAATGATTAGATATCCTGGAGTGACTTAATATGTCAGGCTCTAGTTTTTGACTTTGCAAAAGTGATAACCTAGCTATCTAAGGAATTTTTAAGGAATAGAAAGAATGATTTATTAAGCATGCAACACTTTATAGGTGGAAACTATTTTGAAATATATCTGAAATTACTTGGAAAATCTCATATGAAATAATAATCAGAGACAGAGGCTGTGGCAAATTTGAATAAATGGATTATTGTTATTACAGTGTTCACTGAACTGAACAGAATAGTGGGAAAAAAACATTTCCTACCTTCCATGTACCTTTGGTAGCTGCATCTTTCAGCTGATACTACACGTTACTTTTCTTCTTGTCAAAGAAAGATTCTGTATTAATTGTTTCTACGTGCGTTCACCCTCTTAGACGACAACATAGAGAACATAAAACTGAATAAATGGGAAGAAGTATACATGAAGAGGAGAAAAAAAAGGTAAGAATGTAATGAGGAAAGATATTACTGGGTGGAAAGGGGAGGACGTCAAGAATGAGGAGGAAATATGACTGTCTTACAGTAAATTTGAAATAAGCCTTAATAAACTAGAAAAATAAATCACAACTATTCATGTTTTTCTGAATGATTTATAGTTTTTTCTAGTGCACAAATTCTGAGCAGTCTTTTGGGAAATACCATAGTCACAAGCCAGTTTGGCATACTCAGATCTGAAAAACAGACTTTAAAAAAAAAATGAAATATAATTTTGAAATGCAAATAAATCTTAAGAGGGACCAAGAATCCAAAATATTATTGAAGTCATTATGAAGTGTGTTTATTCAACATAGTTTAGCTACACTGTGAAGTTAAGACACAGACTTCAGAGACAAGACTGAAATACTTGGTTGAAATATTTTATCTCCCTGACTAGAAATGAAAGGGGATGAGACTTTCTGAGGTTAGTATAAACTTATCATTCCAAGAAAACTGTATTTTTAGCAGCAGAAAGAAAGGAAGACTGGAAGGGAGAAAGAAAGAGAGAATGAAAGAAAGTGAGGAAGAAAGGAAGGAAGGAAGGAAGAAAGAAAGAACAAAGAAATAACAAGGAGGAACCACCCTTCCTTTCCTATACATTTTTCTAGTTCTGTAGATATACATTTTATATTTAACTTGGCAATAGAAAAGGAAAGAAAATGACAGTGTGCCAGTAGAACAAGCAAAGACTATTGATTTTCTCCTCTTGTATTTTCCCTGATATAGGAAAGAAATGTGTAGGAATGTCATGGTTTTATGATTTTTGGTTATCAGTATTCCACATCATAACATCATGTAGTGCACTGGGAGTTAAAGTGTTCCGGGTACGTGTCCCCAAAGAGAAGAAGAACTGCGTTCCCCAGAAGACTGTTCACTGTGCTGTTATCATTTCTGCCTAGGGGGAACAGACATAAGGCCTTGGTAGGTCATCTGACCAGGCTCTTCTTCGTCAGGCTCTCCCTGCTGCTCGACGGGACTGCGCATCTCACCTCAGCATTATGGTGAGGTCTATCCAGCTTTCGGACAATCTCTCTCTCTCATTATATTTGATCTATTAGCTTCAACTCTAATTATATTGTATTATAGTCTGTTATCTTGCATTCCGATACCATGTTTAGTTTACTAGATACACATTTTTAATCACAACTGTTTTTGTAACAAAGCCCTCAGAGGGATCTCTGAAGGTGAGTCTTGGATTATCCTCTGAGAGGAGGATGGGAGAGGAGTATGGAATTCAATGGAACGTTCAGACTTGAGAAGACAGTACAGGATGTGTTAAGTAAAAGCTCTATGAGCTGGGCAAATAGTAAGGGATATAAACTGTCCCTTCAACAGTAGATGAACAGGCTTTTGGCTTTGGCCATGTCTGCCTGGCCATTTCACCTAGACTCTCTTGGAGCACTTCGCTATCTGCAGAAGTTTATGAGGCTGCTATTATTATTATTAAATAGAAAACAGAGCTGTATTTTTTTCTCTTCATTAACTACAAGCAGGCTCTGCTAGTTGTGGACAGAAAACAACAAAGATCCTACCATCAAGGCCACATAATTTATAGTACTCTGTTTCTAGTGCAGGTACTAACCTCTCCTCCTTTCAGTACAGCTTTAACAGGAGTAGAATTGGCAGATTGTTCAAGATCAAAAGGGATGCAGCTAAGCTTTTTAAGAGTGTGAATGCAGCCAGAAGGCCAATGGGACCCTGAGCTGCATCAAAAAAGGGGTGGCCAACAAGAAGAGGGAGGGAACTGTCTCCCTCTACTCTGCCTTTTGAGACTCCATCCAGAGTATTGTGTCCAGGCCTGGGGCCTCCAAAAGAAGAAAGATGAGTCCAGAGGAGGGACATGAAGTTGATCAGAGGGCTGGAGCCTCTCTCCTATGAAGAAATATTGAGGGAGCTGGCTTCTATAGCTTGAAGAAGAGAAGGTCCCAGCAAGACCTCAATATGGCTTCCAGTGCTTGAGAGGAGCCTATAAATAGGAGAGAGACTGACAGTGATGGGAAAAGAGGGAAAGGCTTTAAACTAAAAGAGGACAGTGAGGCACTGGAACAAGTGGCCCAGAGAAGCTATGGATGCCCCAACCGCAGAGGTGTTAATGGCCAGGTTGGATGGAGCTCTGAAGAGCTTAGGGAGTTGGAATTAGATGATCTTTAAGGTCAAGCCATTCTATGATTCCACAAAAATCCCTTCAAACCCACTTTTGTTAATCATCTATGAAAATCGTATTTTGTTAGCCAGATTGTTATTTTATTGGCAAAATATTATTGCTTTTATAGTATTCAAATTAGTAAGTGAAGCTATGTATTATGCAAAAATTAGATAGTATTACTAAAGAATTTTAATGAATTAAATAATCAAACATCTTTTGTTGCTATCATTATTTAGATGATTTCCTTTCAGTCCTCTTCCAGAATTACAGCATGCCATGAGATAATTGGAGTAGTCAACATGGATTCACCAAGGGAAGATTATGCTTGACCAACCTGGTAGCCTTCTATTATTTCATCACTGGCTGGACAGATGTGGAGAAAGCAGTGGATGTTGTCTACCTTGACTTCAGCAGGGTGTTTGACACCATCTCCCATAACATCCTTGTTATGAAACTTAGGAAGTGTGAGATAGATGAGTTGACAGTAAGGTGGACAACTGGCTAACTAACTCAGAGGGTTATCATCAGTGGCGCAGAGTCTGATTCGAGGCCTGTAACTAGCGGCGTTCCTCAGGAGTTGGTCTTGTTCAACATCTTCATCAGTGACCTGGATGAAGGCATAGAGTCAATCCTCAGCAAGTTTGCTGATGATACAAAGCTGAAGAAGTGGCTCGCATACCACAAGGTAGTGCTACCATTCAACAAGACCTGGACAGATTGGAGAGTTTGGCAGGTCCATATAAACATGAGGAAGAACTTATTTATGCTAAGGCTGATGGCTCACTGGAACAGGTTGCCCATAGAGGTTGTCATGTATGACATTATGACATATTGAGGTTCCTTCCAACCCCTGCAATTCTGTGATTCTGTGAATTGAAGATTCAAATTATTCATCTAAATGACTTCAGAAAGAATTTAGACAAAATCTCAGCAGAGTTGAGAGTGCAGAATGTGGTTGCTTTGGTTAGGTACTGTCCTCGTCTTAAAATTCAGTCTTGTTCAGTTTCTTTGTTAGGACCCTACAATACAAGCATTTATGGTGTGCAATTACCTTACAGCTTTCATAGAAGTTTTTGCCTTTCAGAGCATAGATGTGGTATATCTCCATGTATTTACATTAAGTTAAGCTGTTATGAGACAGAAGCACAGTTGAGATAATTCAGATCAAGAGAAAAATTTTACTCTGAAATCCAAGCAAAAACATTTACTTTTACATACATACATATTTAGATACACACACTAAGATATATGTAGGTCTACCAAAATAAGATACAGTTTCATGAATGCTTTGTGTATACAGTGTACATGAGAACTGAAGTATTTGCCTTTGTTACTGTCTGTTAAGAGTTAAGAATTAGAAAGGGTTTTGTTTTTTTTTTTTCCCCCTCAGTTATGTACAAGAAACTATAGAATATGCTTAAAATTGATTTGTGATGTGGGGATATGAAATCAGATGCAGATTTTATTTTTAATCTCTTTTGTAATATACCATTCTCTCATGGTCTGTTAATAATATTTCCTGAGTAAGAAGATTTTTATCTTTATGCCCCGTAGTTGCATTTCATAACAGCCTGACATGCATCATAAATTTATTACAGAATTTCTAAAGTTGGAGTTAAAAAATTCTATTCATTTCCCAGTCAAATCAACTTTTAATGGGAGTTAAAGACTTTATCCTGGGTGAGGCAAAAGAAAAAAAAAATAATTAAGAACAGGATGCATTTTTTGTTATTTTGGAGAAAATTCATTAGAACAAGACCAATGAGACTATAATCAGAATGAAAAAAATAATAAGATGTTCTAAATAGAATCCATTTATATGGCTTCTATTCAAGAAAATAAATTATTTTAAATACAATTTATAGTTAAAACCACATGGAAATTTCTTTTACAGTTCCTTAGGCATTGGCATAATGCATGTCTTTCCTTCACTGAAAAGCAAAGATAGAAAGATGGTATGTTGTCATCAGTAAAGCCTTTGAAGGCTATATTCCCTACACAGAAAGGATATTACCACATTTGAACAGTTACCAATCAATGTAATTTGTCCAAAGACAGTTCTTCAGCTAAACACTGACTTAGACTAATACAGCCCAGTGATTTAGACAAGAACAGATGGATAATTTGGACAATGGATAAAAATATAAATAACAACAATTAAGTATCCCATCATATGTTCTCATTTCCATATCACTGAATTTCTTCTAACAAATTAATACATTTCAAAAGGATTTTCTTGGCATTCTATATGCTTTGCTGTACTATGATCAGATCTGTGACAACAGTAATAAAACAAAGTTGCAAACTAAGGCTTATATTTCCAATTTTAGATCACATGCAAACTGGTGAAGACAGAATATTTTTACAAAATTTTACTATTAAAACTACATTAAAATAAAAGAACTTTTTCAAAAATATTCAATTTTTTTCACATAGCTTTAGATAAGAACTGGATAATCATTAATTTAGATAATTATTTCTCTGACAAGTAGCTTTTAATACTTTCAGCCTCATAGCCGTCATCTAGCATTCTTATCTGGAATTAATTTCCTGATGTTCTATAGGATAATTTTAATTCTATCATATTCACACTATGCTTAAACAATAATTTCTCTCAACTTCACACTTACTGCTCAAAATTCATATTCCCTTGAAGAAGATATATATTCAGGGTTTTAGGATTTTGGCTAAGCTGAATATTGTAGCTTGAATATTATTCAGTTCTACGAGAGTACAGAATTTAAGCAAGTGAATCTGTCTTTATTATATCCTAGAATCATAGAATCACATATTGGAAGGGACTATAAATAACATCTAGTTCCATTACTACTTCCACAGGAAGGGACATCTTTCACTAGTTCTGACTACCCAAAGCCTCATCCAGCCTAGCCTTGAACACTCCAGGAATGGGGCATCCACAGCTTCTCTGGGCAACCTGTTCCAGTGCCTCACTGCTCTCATAGTGAAGAAGTTCTTACTTACATCTAATTTAAAACTACCAGCTTTCAGCTTAAAACTGTTACCATTTCTTCTATCACAAAACTCTCTGATAGACTTCCTCCACATCTTCCCTATAGGCCCCCTTTAAATATTGAAAGGTTGCAAAGAAATTACCCCAGAGTTTTCCCATTTCTAGGCTAAATAACCCCTATTTTTTCAACTTTTCTTCGTAGCAGAAGCCCTCTGATCATCTTCATGGCTTTCCTCTGAACCCTGAGCAGAGTGGAGGGTGAGAATTGCTTCCCTTGATCTGCTAGCTACACTTCTTTTGATGCAGCCCAGGATATGCTCAGCTTTCTGCTGCATATTTCAGTGCATATTGCTGGCTCGTGTTGAGCTTTTCTTCCACCAGTATTCCCAAATCCTTCTCCATAGGGCTGTTCTGTATTTACTCATCATCCAACCTGTATTTGTGTTTGGGATTGCCCTGACCTGGCTGCAGACCTTGCACTTGTTCCTAAGGACCTGAGACCACCTCTCTAGCCTGTCAATGTCCCTTCTCTCCAGCATGTTGACTGAACTACAGTTCTTGGTGTCATCTGCAAACTAGCTGCACTCAATCTCCCTGTCCATGTTACCAACAAAGATGTTTAATTGCGCTGATCTTTATACAGATTCTTGAGGAGCACCACTCTTCACTGGCCTCCACTTGGACAGTAAGTCACTGGTCACAATCATTTGAGTATAACCATCCAGCCAATTCCTTATCCAGAGAGTGATCCATCATCAATCAAATCCATGTCTTCAGTTTGGAGACAAGGGTGTTGTACAGGACAGTGTCATCTGATTTGTACAAGACCTAGTAGATGGCATTAATTGCTCTTTATTGACCAATGCCATAACCCTATTGTAGAAAGCCACCAAATTTTTCTGGCATGATTTGTCCTTAGTCAAGCCATATTGACTGTCACCAATCACCTCTCTGTTGTCTGTGAAGCTTAGCATAGTTTCTAGTAGGATCTTTTCCATGATCTTGTCCACCACTGAGGTAAGATTGATTGGCCTGTAGCAACCTGGATCCTCCCATTTTAAAAATGGCTTATGTTTTCCCTTTTCCAGTCACTTGGAGCTACAATGGACTGCTACAACTTCTCAAATAATATGAATAGTGTCTTAGCACCATTTCTCTCTAGAGCTTCATATTCACCTCATCAGGTCCCATGGATTTATGCATATTCATATTCCTTTAATGGCCTTGAACCTGATCCTCTTGTATAGTAGGTGATTATTCATTCTCCCAGTCTCTGCCTTTGATTTCTATGACTTGGTCAGTGTGACTAGAACAGTTGCCTACGAGGGCTGAGCCAAAAATGTCATTGTCATCTGAGCCTTCTCCATGTCCTGGGAAACCTGGTCTCCCACTCCCTTTCACATTTTCCCTAGTCTTCCTTTTATCACTGATGTATTTATAGAAGCCCTTCCTGTTGCCTTTTATACCCTTGGCCACATTCAATTCTATCCGTACTTTATCTAACTGGATACATTTATTTATTTCTCCAAAATTTCCAATCCTTGTTTACATCCTCTGCAGATTTTCTTCTTTGCGTTTTAGTTCATCTGTGAGCTATTTGTTCACACTGATGTCCTGACTTTTTTTGCCTGACTTAGTTTGTTGCGATGCATCACTCTTGAGCTTGGAGGAGGTGATCTTTGAAGATTAACCATCCTTCCTTCTCCACTGTTCCCTGTAGAATTTTATTCCACAGTACTCTATCAAGCAACACTGTCTGTACACTGTAAAGTAGCTACTTCTTGTAAAAGACACTTCTATTTAGAGAAAATTGCTAGAAAATTATTGATCAAAACCACTTTTTCCATCTTTTAATACTTTTTATAACCATTTTGATATGCACAAAATGCCAGTGACAGCTAGCTTGCTAGACAGACAGACATAAAAATTTCTGAAGAACACATCTAGGCTTAGTCTGGAATTATTTTATTATCTCACAGTTTACTATTTCTGAGTTCACTCAATCTTTAGCATAATTTACTTTACATAGCAACTGAGAAGGTCATAAAATAGGGTATATCTTGTTAGGCTAGCTAACTGATTTTTTTTAACTAAGTGAATTGATAATAGCTTTGAAGTTGATAATATCTTGGTAAAAGGTTGCTAGCTACTTGAATGCAATTTGGGGAAGAAGTATTGACTGAAAATCAATCTCCCTTGTGAATGCATTACACATGCCTGTGAAGGACTGAGTCACAGTCTGAAAGATGTTGTATCTTTTTAGCCTCATCCTTTTCAAGAATTAGTTGATGTAAATTTGAAAGCTTGATAGCTAAACCTCAACCCCGACTTTCCTATGTACTACTTCAGCCCCTCAGTTCCCTTTTTCTAATACTATGGACTTACTGAACTGGGATGTGCACCTTGCCTTTAGCAACCTATCTTGTCTATTCTGTGTTTAGTTTCTCTCTTTCCCAGAATTTCCACCATGCTTTGTATCTACTTATTCATCTTTTTTTTTTTTTACTAATATCTGCTGTAATGTAATCTATGCAGTTTTCATTAAAAAATGCACTTGTCTTAGCCCCATCTCTCATATAACTTTGTTTACGTGGTCCTTTCATCCCAAGGCTTGGAGAAGTGTTATAGACAGTGTGGGCAGAGCTAAGATGAGCAGAGAAAAATATCAATAGTATTTGGCTGGGGATTATAAAATTTTGTTGGCTGAAGTTATCAAAGGAGCTTTGTGTGAATGCATGCATGGATTTTGCATGTCTACACCCGGACAAACATCAGACAATGGTGTTAAGTTTCCGCTGGGACCGTGGAGAAGTTGTTGAGATATACTGGAAAACATTTGGCAATATAGTCCCATTGGACAACTGATTTAGGGAAGATATACATATGCGTAGATAAATGGTGGTGATGTAATAGCTCTGAAATTTGCCCCAAGAGTTAATATCCCTTTTCAAATCAAGATGTTTTAGTAAACTGTCTACAACTGAAAAACGTCATAGTAAAAAATGAAAATAATAAAAATTGCATATACATGAAGGACAGTGAAATTTTATGTTAGAATTCAATGCATCGTGACAATACATCTGTTAAATATCATGGTTGTGATTTTTACTTGGAGACAGGACGTTTCCAAACCAGTTTTCCATGAAATCTTATTCATTAGTTTCTTCTGAGAACACCTCAAAGATTGATTTTTGTTTATTGTTGATGTGACTTCTACTTGTTTATAAATGAAAAAATTGTTAGCTTTCAGCTAGAAATTATTTTCCTTCTGGCTGATAATGTGATATCATACCTCTACAGTGAACAGCACAGAAATAATTTAATCATTTACAATACGTCTGTGCATTTTGATTCTCTTATATAGTAACAATATTTTTGTAATTCTGTTTGTAATTTCAAGTGTTTACAGTAACTTCCTTGTAATATCTCATAATTTACTGTGTGGTTAAATAAATCCTCACAAAGGCCAAGATCTGTAATTCCTTACATAGAATCATAGAATGACTTAGGTTGGAGGGGGCCTTAAAGATCATCTAGTTCCAACCCTCTCCCGTGGTCAGGGCTACCTAGGATCCCATCCAACCTGGCCTTGAATACATCCAGGGATGGGGCCAGCCACAGCTTCTCTGGGTAGCCTGTGCCAGTGCCTCACTACCTCCTGAGTAAAAAAAATTCTCCCTAACATCTAATCTAAATCTCCTTTCTTTAAGTAAAATCGTTCCCCTTTGTCCTATTGCTATCTGCCTGTGTAAAAACTCAGGCCCCGTCCTGCTTTTAAGCTCCCTTCAAGTACTGGAAGGTCACAGGAGGTCTCCCTGGAGCCTTCTCTTCTCCAAGCTGAACAAGCCTAGCTCAATCTACCCTTCTTCATAGGAGAGGTACTTCAGCCCTTTGATCACGTTTGTGGCCCTTCTCTAGATTGACTGCAACAGCACAGAAATATGGACGTGGAAATACACTTCCCCAGGCTTCTTTATTTTTCACAATATTTGACATAGTGCTGACACTTTTCACGACTGTGTGCAATATCTTCAATAAGAACACTGGCTGATTTTTTTCAGATTTGAAAGTATGCTTTTTATGCTCTTAAACTTTGGGGCTTAATAGAAGGAGTGTAAGTGAATGCTCTCAGGAAACATCTGTCTGTTGCTTCTAAAAAATTCAAAAGCCTGGTATATTTTCATTTACAATAAGTTTTGAAAAAATATTAAAGAAGACATAACCATTTTCCAGAAATTAAAGACAAAACAAAACAAAAACAAACAAAAACAAAAGCCCAACTGTGGAAACCTTTCTGTTTCTTTCTTTCATATCAGGGGCTGAGCATTTATCTCATACAACTGTTGACATCAGAGTGATCTTAGCTGCCATCATCAACGAAACAAACCCATGCAAAGAGTTACAGAGAATGGAAAACAGACAGTTCACAAAAATGACTGATTTTCCAAATGATGTCTCTTTGGGACATCTTTGATTGAAACCAGCTTAATGGCTGCTTACCAAATTTTAGAACCAAAGTATTGAATGAAATCAACCAGAAAGTCGGGAGCAAATCTTTTAAGGATGAAAAAGAACTATTAGCTTTAACTATCTTGGTTTAATTAGAGAAAGAATTGTCATCAGCTATAAAAAGTAGCTGGTAAAAATGTTTCCCCATCTTTTACAACAGTATCCTGTTGTTTAACATTTTGTGAAGAAGCTATTAATTTTCAGAACTTTCTAGATAAGTTCTCAACTGCAGAGAAAAAATAATATCATGCATTCATTGATAATCCTGTCCATGGCAAGGGGGTTGGAACTAATTTGTTTACAGGAATATTATGATAGTCCTAGCAGACAGTGATCCGACAGCATTCAACGAAAACCTTTTCATTTTGGGTTTTAGACCTACATTGAGGTTGCTCACAGATAGCAATTTTCTCTTAAAATTGAATCTAATTGAAGTTTAGCAAGAATAAATATTTTCCATTTCTTCTCTTCTTGTCTTCTGGTGCAAAAGAAAAGAAAAAAGACCAAATGAGAGAAAAGGGAATAGTTGTTGTAGCATCATGTTTTCTTCAAACAAACAAACAAACAAACAGAAAACAAACAAACAGAAAAACACTTATTCTCTTGACAATTCCAAACATCATTTGTAACACCTTCTTTGTGAATGCACTGAGGATTTTTTTCTGATAAGGATATTTCATATATCAGTAATGTATACTATACTTAAATTCAGGGAATTATTTAATGTTTTCCCAGAATGAGGATAGTGAGGTAATGAAGTTTAAAGAAAAATATTCAAACTCTGATAAATATAAAAATTAAAATATAATTAATATAATAAAAATATTGGTAGCTATTGTAACCCTTACAGTAATAACACATTTCTGTATTGTTACTGTGTAATGCTATTTCTATCAATTTAAAAATTTTATTTATGCAATTGTTCAACATTTTAAAAAATCCTTTACATTTAGCTATCATTTGGAAATTTTCCAAATGACAGGAAATTTTCTTGCTTTATGTCCTGTAAGGCTTCTAGCATAACTAGTGAATGTGATTTTAAACCTTTTCATTGTAATGTAATCTTTCATCCCCTACAATTACATACTGCCATTAGCTTTTTTTGCTTGAAGACTAAATGCAAAGTCAGTTTACAAAACATAAGGATTGATTAAACACAGAATCACAGAATCACAGAATCACTAATGTTGGAAAGGACCTATAAGATCATCTAGTCCAACCATCCACCTATCACCAATGGTTCTCGCTAAACCATATCCCTCATCACAGCATCCAAACGTTCCTTGAACACCTCCAGGGTCGGTGACTCCACCACCTCCCTGGGCAGCCCATTCCAGTGCCTGACCACTCTTTCAGNTTTGTGCTGAACTCACTGGGAATTCAAAGAAAATCATGAGTACTTTCTGAAAACAAAATTGTAATCTTGGGTGCTATTTATTCCACAGTAACAGTACTAATGTATCTATAGTCTTTGGATTTCATATGAAGTCATAGACTAGATGTACAGCTCTTCTATATACTCTCTTAGAAATAAATAAATAAATAAATAATTTTTTTTCAAGGTTTCGTTCTTGAGAAACAGCAAGAATTGATCAAATTAATAAAATATATCAGTCAACATAACAAGTTAACTAACAGCGGATTATTATATGGCAGAAAGTTGTTAAGGTATTTATATTACTCTTAGTGAAGTTTCTTTTTCTCTAATTGTGAGACTGTTATATCTGATGCTCCTATGTCACTGGGCTATCATAACTCAAGTCCATGTAGGCAGATATATCATCTTATTGGAAATCATAGATAACTTTTATGTTTTGTAAACTTGGGAAGATATTGCTTTGGCTGATACATATTGATTACATCTTCTAGGTTGCTTCAGAAATCAAAACAATGAGCTGTTTTTAAAAGAGATTGAAGAGAATGAAATCATTGGCAGAAAGTCATCATGGTAATATTGTATTAACTCCATGTGTAATTTGAAAACTATTTTATTTATTTACTTATTTATTTATTTGTTCATGAGAAGCTGTAGAAAATAAAAGCCTATTTCCTGGACAGATAAGGCACACTGGAAATCAATGTCTATACACTGTATTTGGCTTTATCAATCTCTTTTAGGATAAATCCAAGCCTAATTGTGCTTTACATTGAGAAAGGAAAAACAAAAACAAAAACAAAAAAAACCAACACTTGAAAACCATTTCTTTTTTCTTAACTTTTTAATTCTTTAGAGAATAATTCAATTATAAATGAATTAAAAAAAAAAGAGGAAAATATATTTTCTCCTATTTTAGATCTTGACACAGCCAAATCAAAAGGATTAGCTATGTCTGCAAATCAAGCACACACTTTAATACCATCCTTGATGTGCAGTAAATTACCTAGTAGCCAGTTCCCCTTAAAGTTATGAGGGGCATTGCATACGATGATGCCCAGACATATTGCTGTAAATCTAAACTGGGAGATGAATGGAGAAGTCAAGAAATGGCCTTGTTCCATCTGATCTCTCTCTAAAAGGCAAGAAACTTAAAATAGCCAAGGAAATGTCTATGAGCATAATCCAAACATTAATTCTTCTGAATGCATCAGAGGTTTCTGGACTAAAGTTTAAACTTTCCCCTAATTTGTGGCTGTCTCAGTCTGAAATTTTGGATTGAACTTACTCCTAATATGTCCATTACAAACTGGAGATGATTAAAACACAGGTTATAAATCTGAAAATTAATGTGTATATATATAATTAAATCTTTAATCTTTCTTCAAATATAAACTGAGATCCATTTAAGTGTAGTTATTTTTTCCAGTTCCCAAAGATCAGAAATGTACAGGGTACTTGGGCCTTGGAGTCACTTGCAAATATATTTGGCAGTTTCCTCAAAATCTCTGATGAGACAATAATCCATGTATGTATCAAACATCAGTATAACTTTTCTGGGAAAAACACACACTTTAGTGACTGGTTGCTATGTTTGGAAATATTTAACTGTTGAGATGTATTGAAGACTAAACCTACAAAATATCATAAGATTACATTTTAAGAATATTTTTAATTAATATTTATTGGTGTTATTTGTATTTTTTTCCAACGGATCAACCAAAAAAATCTATAATGTACTTTCATTTGACAAGGATCAAACAGCCATGGATACAAGAGATATATAGATATAAAACAAATTATTTTGTTGTTGACATTTGTATTTCCTTTTGAAAAGGAAAAAAAAACACCATACTTTTAACTTATGTATCAAAAGAGATATTCACAGACTGCTTCATAAGCAGTAACTTCCTATGTACAAAACTAAAATTACCAAAAATTTTTCGAATACTTTAATTTGTGGACAATAATGATAACAAGCTTTGGAGAAGTCTTCAACATCATTTTTGTATCAGTACACTTCTTGTTATGAGCCATTTCCATCATCCTGAATGCATATATTTGTGTGAAGCTACACAGAGGTACTAATAAAAGCAAGGAAGAGAGGAGTTCGGAAGGGCATTTTTGAAACTCCTACCTGAGTGCCTTACCAGATGCTTTACCCGCTCAAAGAGATTTTATTCTTTTTATTTTCTGTCTGGCATTTACTCCAGCACTGTTGACTGAACATTTCTCCATTCACAGGAAAAGATGAAAAAAATACTCTTAGTTGTGTGTCATAGTTTTATGATGCCACGTATTTTTGTAGCTATGGCAGTTTTTGAGGAGATGGACATATAATATTCCTGAGTGGGTCTGCAGCCTACAGTCACATTTCCCTCGCTTGTTGAGTGGGTATTAAGGTCATTAAAACAGCCTTCTTTGAACAGAGTATAGAAGGAAGTTCATGAAAACCTAGGCAATAAGAGAACAGTTCTTGTGAGAGAAGTGTCTGTGTCCACACAAAAAAGGGATTCTTAGACAGTGTGGATTACAACACAGAATTATTCAAACTTTAAACCTTATACAAAGACTTATCTGTATGGGTTAGTGTGGGAAAACAACCATATTCAACTCCTGTCTAAAGTCGAAGATATCAACATTTATGTCCTCTCTCAGGTAGGCTTCCAGTGTGTTGCCTGACTTTTCGCGTGTCCTTTGCACTTAGAACTGAACTGTAATTCCTACTATGACAATGTTTTATGAATCTGGCATTATTATTTTTGGATATGAAGTTTCCCAGAAACGAGCTCTCAGAAAGAGAAGCATTTTGCGCAAAGACAGTTCAGCTGTTTTCAAGCATGAACAGAGCACAGAAAAATATGCTTGATAAACTATGGAAGTGATCTTGTAACTTGGAATTACTCAAGAGGAAGGAAAGTGCTTTTAGTGACATATATTCAAATTATGACTTAATGGATATCAAGTGCAGGGCATGGCTAGTGTATATCTCACCAGAGTTTAAGCTTAGCACCTGATGTGTTCCAAAAAGTAAGGCTGCACTGGGCATCCATAGCTCATGTAGATATCTAATGAAAAAATCTTCCAGTGATGTACATAAATGGAGTGATCTGCAGCTCTGCTTTCTCATTCCCTGCAGCTGTTTTTAAATGTTGGCAATCGTGACAAGTCTCACATTTTACAGTCGTAAGAGAATCTCTCACTTGCCATTCACAGATGGACCTGATGCAAAGCACACTATATTCTGTGTCACCAAGGTTGGGATTCATCTGATCTAATTTCAGATGTCTGCAAGTGAAATTCATCTGATCACTGGATGAGGTAACTCTCACCCTAAAAATGCTTTTTTAATTCTTTTAACTGTTAAGAATATCTAATGTAAAATGGTTCAGTGATAAGTATTTCCTTAAGATGGATGAATCTCATTGCTACTATCTTCAGTACATTTGCATCAAGTACAAATGTACACTATGATTTCTTTTCTGTAAAACAATGGAAAATATCATATGCAATTAAAGTTAGATTGACATGAATGTTCTATATACTATGCTCAGAAACAAATAATACTTTTCATCAGAATGCTGACATACTGAAAGGGTCAGATAATTTTCTGTCATGCTATTTTAAAGTAGAAATAATCCTACAGAAGGAAGAAAAAAAAAGTTGTAAAACATGAATAGCAAAATGGCAAATCAGAGCTGTTCTGAGGAATGTATTAAATTTCTTCTAGGTCAAATAACATCTTATGATAATTGCCATATTTTAATGCAGTATTTTATTTAGAAAATAAAAACTAGAACAATACCTTTTTGTTTAAAGCAGATACTATCTGTGGAGTGAAAATCTATGGTTTATCAACATTCTTCTTCCTGTGTTCTATGGATAAAATCTTGAAAGTTTACTTTATAAAGAAATGATAATTTTTCTCAGTCATATATCAGTATAATTTAAAGTTACATTTTGTATAGCATTTTTTTTTTGTTGGATACTCAGATAGTTTGGGGTACAGTTCTTATTGTTTTCAGTGTGACTGAAGATCTGGACCACCATTTCAGAGGTGTTCTTGTATGCCCATAGTTTCCCTGCAAACCATGAAATTCAATAGTCAATTAGTAGATAAGTCTATATAAACATTTTAAAATTATACGGATAAGTAATTCTGTCAGTCTAATGAAATTAATGGGAACCATTTTAATGTTGCTGAGCTTAATTCAGTAAAATAAAAAATAGATGCAGGTTATCTCCTTTCCTAGACTCCCTCCAAACTTTTCTCTCCCTACTTCGGTTTTTACATCAACATTAAAGTTAAAATTGAATATAAAATAAATTAAAAAAAAAAGAAAACAGGAAAAAAAACCCCTACCTATATACTTATTAGAAAAAATGAATTTGGCAAAATGGAAACAATTTAGTCAAGAGGATCAGAAAAGTTTTCTTTCAGTTTAATGAAATATTAAAAAATCTAATATGATTAGGAAATTAATAAGTTTTATCTGTTTCATGGATGTTTCACAACCTGAATTTCTTTAGAATAAACGATTAAGACTGACCTAAATATACATATGTTACCTTTGTAAATAAAAGTTATATTTCTAAAAGCTTGCTTGCTTAGCAAAAGCTTAGCTGTACAGATGTCTTCCAAGTGAAGAAGACAATACAGGGTGTGTCAGTGAAGGGGGATCAAGAAGAACATACATCTGTAAACCACAGACACCGCAGTATACTCAGACAGAAGTAGACTTTCCCATCTGGCAGAAAGCAAAATTGAAATCATGACCAAAACTGCCAAATAAAATTACTGTAGTTCAAATAGATAGTTCCAGGCCTGAAACTGTCCCCAAACTGTTCCCAGATGTCCTAACTATAGTCAAACATTTTATTGTAGAGCCATGCTGAGATCCCTCTTGGTCTTGTTTATTCAGTCTTCCAGTGAGGAAGATG
This sequence comes from Pavo muticus, assembly GCA_016647715.1. NCBI lineage: Eukaryota > Metazoa > Chordata > Aves > Galliformes > Phasianidae > Pavo > Pavo muticus. The sequence continues at coordinate 1,983,838 of JACDJE010000137.1, forward strand.
AATTCCAGAAGTTTGAAAGAGTATGTCTGGAGAGGCAGATGAGACACTGAGCTGCTCCAGGATTTTCCAGTTTGGCTTTCACTAGAATGAAGGCAACTTTTAGGAAAATATAATAATAGTTAGTTTTGTACTCATTCAGAGCATAGTTCTGAAAGCATTAAAATTGTATTATTTCTGTAAGAAGACAGCTAATGCATGAATTCTGAAATATATCTCTGGTATATATATACTAAAAGTACACCACAAAATATTCCGGGAATTGTTCTTTTAGCACTAATATCAATAACCATTCATACTTTTATCACATATGGTCTGAAGTATGATCATTCTTTGTTGGTGAGAACTAGTCATTATATCAATGTAGCATTTCCTTGAAATAAATAAGCACATATTATTTCATGCATCCCTCCTGCTATTACTTGATTATGATAATAATGAAGTCAGTTTAAAATTTCAGAACTGGAAATAAATTTTACTCCGTTCTCAAATTTGTAGCAAAAAAATGTTTTCAGATGGATCTGAACTATAATTAAAAGGCAAGAAAGACCGGACAGGCAAATGAAAGGGTCAAAAATTAATTTGTATTATTTTTTTCCAATTAATATTTATCTGAATATGAATGTACTGAATATTTCTGTAATACCTTTTCAAGTTTCTTTTCTGGGTGACCACTGGGAACAATGGTTGCTATTACTGGGAGCTGTCTCCTGAATGTTTCTATAGAAGTGTTTTCTCAAGTAGAGGCAGATCTCAAGACTTTTAGAAGGAATTGGAAAGACAGGCTGAAAATTGCTGAGTATCTGACCATTCCAAAGCAAGTTGGAGGATTCATCAGAAAAGTTTAATTATTTGCTTAATTCAACACCTATATTCAAATGCTCTTTATAAAAAAAATATTCCCAAATATGGGGGAATACATTATTAAAATCATTGACAAGAATAACACATTTTCTTCTGTTCTCGAGACTGTTAGACACATCAGCAGAAAACCTGACTCAGAGTGTTGTCCATACCTGAAGGTACTGCTACAGTATGTTTGAAAACATTAACTAATAGTGAAAAAGGGTATTCCTCAAGTGGCTATGACATCTTTTATTACAGGTAAAGAAAAATAGCACAATCTTTGCAATGATTGCAATTATTGGGTTTTTTTTGCAATTATTGTCTTAATATTTACCACTGTCAGTGGGACAGAGGAATTGAATCAATCAAGACAGGCTTTACTAAATGTATGACAGTCGGCATCTGGTCTTACGTGTCAGTGAGGTCTGCCGAATGCGAATGCTATGATATTAAAATAACATTTTCGTGGTGATGATGGATTTTGCTGTTAACTGCTCATTTAATTATGCAACACCCGAGACACCAGAAGATTCAAGTGTCTACAACATTCTTTCTTGACTATACTGCAAACATCACAGCAGGGAGGATGTCTAAACTGAGGTAAACAGGAGACTTTCCAGATTCCTGAGTCTGAATGCATGTATAAGCTTGTATCCTCATAGTCTATCAGGATGAGACTGTAGTATGTGCCATTTTTTCTTTTACATGGAGACCTGGGGCTGCAGGTTGGTAGCAAGGGTGACTGTACCAAGGTGGCGTGGTGTTAGATCCTAATCTGGACAATCTATATGCCATGACAATAAAATAACCTGGAATGGGCACTGACTTGGCAGCTGAGGCTAAGCTATCAATACTAACCTTTATTTAAAGGAATTAAAGATTCTGTAAAGGCCCCTGCTAGTCTGGAAGCCTGATGTAATGATCTAGCCATATGTCTAGCTGTCATCAGTTTCAGAGTTCTGATTGGGGCTTTGATACTCAAGGCCTCTGTGGTCTTAGGCAAGTCTCTTCTCTGCTCTGTGCCTGCAGAAGGGAAAAATGATACCCTTCCTCCTCGCAGAGAGGTTATGCAAATTCATTAGTGACTGTTTGTGAAGGGCTTTGAAGTAGAAAATCACTCCATAATTGCTAAGTATTATTTAATAGCTCTTTTATAGCAGGCATTTCCTTTTGAATTACCCTGCTTGATGTTTCATTAAAATGACATCATGCTCACTTGCAAATTATAGTGGAAGGTCATGTGCTTGCCAGTATAATGAAGCATAAAGAATTATAGACATCCTCCCTAAATAAATTTGCAAGAAGTTATCACTACTGAGGTCAGACTGTAAGAATCTAGTTTCTCATATCTATTATGCTAGCCATATACTGATCGTCATTTTTTTAAACTGACTTTTGTAACATTTATTTGAAACTAATCTCTTCATCAGTGTGATTCGGGATATTTTTTTGTTGTTGTTCTTAAGTTAAATAATATCGTTAAACTGTTTATGACCTACAAATTAAATACCAGAGGTTCACACTTAACTATCTGTAAGTGCATTCTATGCCAGGCCAGGCCAGAAGAAAGAGACTGAAATACAAGAAAGAAAACAAAGTGATGAGTCTTTGCATTGATATAGAGCAAGAACAATCTGTTGGTCATTATGGTGTAATTTTATGAAAGTCTGCATAAGAGTGTCTTATATAGGAACCTCTGGCTTCTACTTGGACTCCGAAGCAGTGCCTGAACTGCTTGACAAGAGTTTCTTCTCTTATTTCCCAGATACACTATATACAAGGAGCTGTGTGTCCATGTACAAGAGGTACTTCATACGTAACGCCTCCTATTTTACTACACTGGTCCACAATGTTAGTGGTGGATGTTGGTGGTATGACAGTAGAGGTTGAACCTTCCTGACAATATTTCGTTCAATTTTCTTGCCATGTGACAGATGGGAGCAGAGGGGTAGTCTGACAACATGGCATCTGATATGGAAGTGCAAGTGAAGAAAAGGGGTGGAATTGAATTCCTCCATGCAGAAAAAAAAAATGGCATCCATTGAAATTTATCAGTGTCTTTGAACATTATGCATTTTGGCAGTGACAACACTGAAGTGAAATAAGACATGTTCTAGACAGCCATGCACACTTGTCACACCATGAAATGAAGAGCATCGCAATCAGCTCATCCATGTGAATAGTCAAATGGTGATGACTATGTTGAAAGAGCAAATTCCCAATTACAAAACTCTATCAAATAGTATTATTGTGCTCTTTATATCTGTTGTAGTTTCCATGGAAATAAATAGGAAGCATTACTTTAGGAGTGACTTACATACATCTAAGTCTTTACTTGAAGGAGCATTTATACGGATACAGGTCCAGGACATAGATCTGGTCTTGGAGTGCAGGTAGCCATGGAGAAGGTGAGTTCCTGGGAGAGGAGATTTTAAAAAAGATTACTTATCCCACAGCAGGGATCAGAGCATGATGTCAGTAGCTCTGAAAGGTAAACAGGCTCTTCTGTTATTCAAAGAGAAACAAGAACTTTTTTAAAACTGTGTGCACAGCTACAGTACTTCAATACAACTACTTTATTCAAGACACCCAAACTTACCTAGTAGATCACAAAAAGGGGATTATTATTTTTAGTTCATATATCACTAGTACTTAGAATACAAATTGCAATAACTCAGTAAAACTGACTGTTGAGAAGTGATAAGCATTTATTGGGCTCATAAAATTGGGCTTTTTGTTTATGAGCTTATTATTCTTTGGAATAATTTTTAGCTCATGAAAAGGAAGCATCTTCAAATTCCTTACAAAGATATATTTTTACAAATAACTATAAAACCTAGAAACCTTTCAGGAGAAATATAACAGATAAATAAAGTACAAAATTAGGAAAATAACTTCACTTTAGTTGAAAACACATATACTTGGGATCTACATTCCTTGACTGAAAACTGATATCTGGGAGAGATAGAAAAACCAGTGTTCTGGAGAGCAGAACATGCTGCTAAGTGTTTATGGCTCCAGTGAAATAGGGAAATGTCTGGACATGCTATTTGCCAAATAACTGTATTTGTGAAGGAATAACTCCAAACATATCCCACTGCTTTGGAGCACAGAGTGATCCAGTAAATGAAGACAGACAGTGACCGTGGTCTTAATCTACCGTATGTAATTAAGAAGAGATCTTAGATAATTATTTCCTAGTAAATTTAAAAAGAAAAGGTGGGGTGTCTGTGTGCGTGTGGGTCGTTTCATACCTTTGAGTGTCACAGCATATCATTCTTGATATGAAGAGCTTGTATTTTTTAAATGGAAAACTACTGCATCTAGGAATAATGGGACAAATAATGAAACAGGGAAAGCCAATAAAGAAAAGAGTTTTTAATTTTTGTCCTGAATTGTATGAAATTGGGAATAAGTGTAAAAAAAGATAAACATATGAACATAATTGATTCAGATAGTCATTCACATTCAGTTGCTGCAGTTAACTTCTACTTCCTCAAATCACTTAGGTGAGTTTAATACTCTCTAAGCAGAAGTGAAAAACAGGCACGTAGAGGGAGAGAAAGAGAGAGAGAAGAAGCTTTGAACATTCAAATAGAAATCCTGGATCCTTTTCCTTCTTGGAGAAAGATCTTTGACATATAGCTCCTCTTGGAAACATTTCCATCTAATGATGCATTTCCTCCATAGCCAAACAGAACATCCTCCCTATGTGAGCTAATGGCATTAGCAGCATCCAGAGCTCTTAGAATCCTGAGACTTCATCCAGCAGTCAGCAGTAAGAACTCTCCTAGTTGATCTGTACTATAGTACAGTCTCTAAGATATTAAGATTTTCCTGTGTTTTTAAATTCATGGTAATTTCTAAATTGAGAAATTTATAAATGTTAATCAGAATTTGTCTTTTGAAATGAAAAATATTTTTGTACCATGTGTAGGAGTGGGCATTACTTTGTTTGGCAGATGACTCCTGTGTAAGAAGGGAGAAGCTTGGTTACATCAAGCTTGGTAGTTGCCGTTTAATGTGATTTACCTAATCTTCACATAAGAAGTGATATTTTGTCTCTTTCCTTCCAAGTTTATCACACATTTCCTTTCTGAATAGGGAAGGAAAGGGAAAAAAATGTAATTCTAGAGAACAGAAGTATTCACTCTTTTCAGGCTTATTTATTATGAATATTAGAATATACAGTATGCCTTGCTTCCTAATGAAGTGTCCATGTTCCTTCACCCAGTCTATCAGTAATTCAAAATGATTTCAGGCCATGCTCAGTTTAAAAATTAATTGAAAAGAGATTAGTCCTGCAAGGATATAACTGTGAGCTCTAATCTTGACTGACAGTGGGATGAAAGGCTGTGGGATTAATCACACTGCTTTTAAAAGCATTTTATATACATAAAACTTTTCAACTTGCTACAAGCATATGTGACTTCAAATTGCTCTTGGCGTGTATCTGTTCATCTGAGTAATGCAGGAGTGCTATAGGAAAAAAGAATAATTCAGGAATTACTTTGAGACTCTTGTCACTATTAGTTCATCCCAAATGTAACAGCTAATCTAAAATAATCCTGAAAAAAATATCTCTCCCATTTTATAATGGAACAATTTTAGTAGTATTTTGGTTATCTGAGAAGTTACATCACTGAATCTCTGATATAGGGTACATCCAGAGTACTCCTAATGATACAGAAAAGGAGATTGAACAACAAAAAACACTACATGAAGAAAAAATAATTTCCAGCATGCTTCCTATTTTTCTTTAAATATTGTTGGAACGCTCATCTTGACAAATTTCTCAAATCAGCAGGGATGACTTTGGGCCCAAATTGATAGGGTCTTTACTGGGACTGATAATATTTAATACCTTCATTAATTACATAGACAGTGGGATTGAGCGCACCTTCAGCAAGTTTGTGGATGACACCAAGGTGCAGTAGAAAGAACAGATGCCATCCAGAGGAATCTAGGACAGACTTGAGAAGTGGACCCATATGAGACTCATGAAGTTCAACAAAGCCATGTTGAAGGTTCTGCACCTGGGCCAAGGCAACTTCAATCAGTACATACCAGAGAATGAGTGTAATGAGAGCAACCTTGCAGGGAAGGACTTGGGGGTACTGGTGAATGGAAAATTGGAAGTAAGCCAGACATGCATGCATTCAGCCAAGAAAGCGAACAATATCCTGCTTCGCATCACAAGTATAGCTAGCCAGTTGAGAGATGTAATTCTCCCTTTCTACTCTGTCCTTGTGAGGCTCTGCACTCAGCCCTGGGGCCCCCAGCACAAGAGAGATGTAGAGCTGTAGTAGAGGGTCCAGTGAAGAGCCACTAGGATGACGAAAACATTGGAATATCCCTCCTATAAGGGAGGCTAAGTGAGTTGGGGTTGCTTAGCCTAGGGAAAAGAAAACTCTGGGGATATGGTTCTTGTGGTCTTCTAATACTCAAAGGAGACCTAAAAGAAACATAGAAGAGACTCTTTTCCAGGGCATGTAGAGATAGGCTGTTCTGCTCACAAATAAGCAAAATTGTTTCTGGCAGGTTTCTGGTGATATCAGCAAAGTAGTTGCAGGTAGGCCAATAGTCATATACAGAAATAAGAGTAGAACTCACCTACTTCACATTGGTGAAGAGGATCTCTGGCTATACAGCACTCCTCCTACTCAACAAGTAGCCTAGGCCTAAAAGATGATCTCTCTTCTGTGGCTGGCCCTTCTATAAGCCCTGGGTCCACCCCTTCCGATCATGTGGAGAACAGGGGTGCAAACAATTTGCCTGTGCTCCCTGGGCCAGCCACACCTCTTCACCAGGTGCTCAATCACCAGTTCAAGCTGTGACCTAACGGTTCCCCTACATAGGTCAAGGGGTAATAGTTTAAAAATAAAAGTGGGTAGGTTTATATTAGATATGGGGAAGAAATTTTTCATGATAACAATGAAACACTGCAACAAGCTGACCAGAGAAGATGTGGATGCCCCATTCTTGAAAGTGCCAGTCTGGATGGAACTTTGAGCAATCTGTCCTAGTGCAAAGTGTCACTACCCATGGCAGGGGGGTTGAACAAGATGATGTTTAAAGGTCCCATTCAACTCAAACCATTCTATGATTTATGATTTTGAGAAACAGGAGAACGAAATATGTATTGCAGAGGTTTCCTTTTCTTATCTTTTAAAGTTGAGGTCATTAAGGAGAAGAAAATCAGAAACTCCTCAGAAGAGCTACTAGTAGATTACTTGGGCTCTCTTTTAAGATTTTGTCCTATTGCTTTCCTTTACCATTATCTTCCTTCCTTGGTATAACTTCATTAAAATATCTCCAGTCCAGGCTTGAAGTTGCTTTAAAGATTCTGCACATGCCTGTGGGAGTTCAGATTTAACCAAACAATTGCAGTGAAGATGCAGGCTTCGAAACGCACTTTCTGTGATTCGTCTAGAAGTATAATTAGAGTCTCCTTCTAGGGATGCTGATAAAACTGTGAAAAACGTTTCTCATTTCAACTTCAAGAATCTACAGAATAAGCATCAGAAATATGAGGCTAAATGAAGATGACATTAAAGATGTAGCACATAGCTAAGTACTATACAATAGGACATTAGTATTCTGGCTTGGAGCCATCTGCCAATAGGTTCTATAGGCGAAGTTAACTCACACATAGTACAAATGGTTATATTTCTACTGGCTGTTAATGTTTGAGTTTATAAACATTTATAGTGTGGAGCTTCACATTTTATTGAATGGAAACGGTGTGATTATTTGCTCTAATCTAATTTTCAAAGGCAATATTAAATAGCAGTAGTAGTTTGAAACATTTTTAGAGGGCTGCATGTCACTATACAGCCAAGCACTTAACAGGTAGAGGGTATCCATGCCTGCTGAACAGGGACAATGTAATTATGGCAGTCAGCCAAGAACAAATCCAAGGGTGGGGATATGTTTTCTAATAGCTTACATTTGAAATAGTTTCCAGCTGTTAAACAAAAGGGAAAAAGAATTGGAGAATGTTACCCTGGAGAAGACCTATGGCTAATCCAATTCCTGTAAAATTCTTAAATCTTGACATTTCATTGCAAAATCATGCAGTAATTAGCAGCTCACACATATTTTCCCAGTGTCTGTTATAGCTATATCTCTATTTTTGATTTTGTAGCTTCAGTGAACATATTTGTCTTCACAACTGATGTGAAAAACTAAATGCATACACATTGGCTCAGTTGAAAAGCAATCACTTGTCTCGTTTCAGTGACTTGGTTTCCTTAGAGCATGTGACCATGTCTTTAGAGTGGTAACTGATGCCTCATAGGTAAAAGCAATTGTGTGTTGTACTTCAAAGTGTTCAATCTAACCTAAGATAGGAAAGAACTGACATTTAGGATGGAAGTCACAGAGAACATGAGGGTTTAGTTACATAGATTAGAGAAGGAAGAGAAGGAAAAGTTGTGACAGCAGATATTTTACCGGCATCATTCTGTAAGAAGTCTGGGAATTTGATCCAACAGATTATGACTTGTTTGGTTTCTCTTTGACTGCAGAAGCCACCTTTCTTTTCAGTATAGAACAGAACATGAAGAAAGGCTGATGCATGCCCAGGTCATGCCTCAGTACAGGGTAAACAGATTACAGCCAAAAACTCAGAAGCACCTCCAAGTCCTGCTAGTGTAGGCATAGTCTCAGAGAATGAAAAGCATCCTTGTTTCTTCTGACACATTTGGCAAAGACCAGTGAATGTGGCTGAATGCTGCTTCCCCCACCACAGACAAACTTCCTGCAAAGTGGGATTGGACAAATGCTGCAAAGTCAGTGACTGACTAAGGCAAGAACAGACAAATTCATAGTTCACTAAGCATGTAAAAACCAAAAGCAGACAATGAGCCATCCCTTTTACCTCAGTTGAAATGTAAAATGTATTAAACAGAAACTTCAAGACTCTTAAAGAGAGAAGGATGCCATCGAAGGCATTTCTGTGTTGTAATGTCATGATTTAAACAATTACTTTCTATCTTGATCCTAGTATGTCAGAGGCAAGATTGCTCCAAAGAGGCAAAGAAAAGTTAAAGATATAAAGAAAAGTAACTAGATTCTATGTATTTTTAAGATCAAGATCTTTATACTTTTTAAATCTTTTTGTTTTATTTTTTGTTTTGGTTTGTTTTTGTTTGTTTTTAAATCAGTATCTGAAGTTCAAATTCAAGTGACATTAAGAAAACTTCTAATAGGTAACTACACTTTATGATGTGGACAAACAAGAACTATCATGAATGTAAAAATTGCAGCATATTAATTTGATGCTGAGCCCCAGGGCTTCAACATTTTACATGTCTTACACATTTCCTCCACTTTATTCCCTTTATGCTCTAACTTCCAGCTTAAATGTATTAATAGCAAGTAAGAAATTTCACTTCTGGGCTAGATTTATCCTTTAGTATATACACATGTATTAATCTTTGGTGCTTTTTCTCTAAGGCATGTATATCCACAGATAGCAATTGCACCACAAGCCAGTTACAGAAATATTGATGGGAAGGAACCTGAAGGGTCTCCTCCAGAACTTCATGAAAATACAGCTATTGGCAACAGCATCAGGTCAGGCAACATTTTGCCTAGATGTATGTTTGTAAACTTCCAGGAAAGGAGTTTTTACATCTTGCTAGGGCTAGGAAAGTGGGGATGAGGGCTTAGATTTTGGGTTACCTATCAGGATCATCAAGCCATTTCCTCTAGCTGTAAAACAGAACCCCTGTGCTCTCCAGGCTGCAGAGATTCAGTGCCTTCTGAAAATGCTGGTGATAAAGCACATTACAAAACACATTTACATTTTGTTTAGCATGACTTGCCCTATAGCAAATTCTGACATCACTCAATTCTGCTGAGAGGATTTTGAAGAAGCTTTCATGAAATATTAGCTTGCTCCTCAGCTGAAAGGAATATTGAATATAAATCATTTATACTGATCATGCAAAAAACAACTTTCAGTCAACTTACTTGTATTCATTCAGTTGATAGATGTTACAACATCCACAGTAAGTAGAGGACTGATTCTTTGCCAGGGCATACACCAATCATCTGAGTGAGTCTGTGTACCTTTCTCTCAGTTGTACACTAGACATGCATATTTTGAATGAAACATTCAACTCTGTTGAAATAAGCTTCCCAAGGGGACAGGTGTACTAGGTTTAGGGTTATATTTACTCACAAGGAGAGCATTCAACAGGCACAGCAGATGAAAGAACCTGGATGAAAGATCATGTCTCCATTACAAATAAGGAGACTTGTGCCTGAGTTTAAAGGTTTCTTTTAGTCCCAGCCCAAAATTCACTTGAATGTGAGGGTTGTTTCAGTCAACTTTTAAAGGGGAACAGGAGGGGTTGGAATGAACATAATAATTATTTCATTACAATATTTCTCCTATTTACATTTTCAAAAGAGAGATTTTAAAATTTACATAGGAATAAATATACACTAAGAGAAAGTTCATGGAAAACAAGCCAACTTGTAATAACCCTGTTGCATGAAATAACATTGATCATTTATTTCCATTACATGTTTTGGTTTCATAAGCCTAGATCATTCTCAAACATCCCACATTTTTACATGCTATCTGTATATTTAGAATTTTCCCATCATAGTTTAATGAGGCTGCAAACCAGAGGACAAAAAACTTAATCTGTTTAGTCTAAAACTATTTAGTCAAAATGAAAGTTGGGTGCAGCGTGGATATTTTTATAGAAGTGGTCAAAGGCAAGAGAATTACAAGCTTTCAGATGAAAACATGACTAGCTTCTGGTTCAGGTACATCCTTCTCTTATTTCAAAGTGGAAATATTTTATTAGCCATACCATTGTTTACTTTTTGACTGATTGGCATCTATGAGAAGTAAAGTGGCTTAAGTTAAAACACTTCTGAGTAAGCGTAGTGGGGGAAGGTGCAAATGATGGGAAAATGGTTCAAATCCATATGACTTGCTTTCCCAGGTAGAGCCTTTCTGCATGCATCCACACCAATTCACAGCTGGAAATAGCAATAGACCAGATCCTTAAAGGTAGAAAAGCTACCACTGACTTGAAAATGGTAGTTGTAAAATGACTTTATCAGTCAGAAGTAATGGAAAATCCTCACATACCTACAGTATATGGTAAATAGTACTGTCCAAGCAGGACATAAATGCAATTAATAAAGAGTGTACTGTGGATTTTTATTTGTTTAGTGGCTGAAATAGTATAGGAACAGTTTTGAAAAGTCCTGGTTCAAGTGAAGAAAAGCTGAAACAGTATGCTCAGCGTTTGCCTCATTTGAACTGGAGCTACCAAACCCCTTACTGTTATAGCCAAAGGCAGGTCAAGGGAGGTCTCATAGGGGTCTGAAACTGCTTGGCAGTTCAAGCACTTGACTGGAATAAAAAAAGATAAAAGCTTAACAGCAGGGGAAAGAGACTAGGCGTGCAATTTCCAAGTATGGATACCAGATTATCTGGATAATTTGGAAAACATCTGCTGTTTGGGGAAATATGCAGTGCAATTGGATTTGCAGAAGAACTACTGAATCATAGAATCACTCAGGTTAGAAAAGACCTCTAAGATCATGAAGTCCAGCTATCAACATATCACCACCATGCCCTCTAAACCATGTCTCTCAGTGCCACATCTACATGTTTCTTGAATACTTCTAGGGAAGGTGATTCAACCACTTCACTGGGCAGCCTGTTCCAATGCTTCACAACCTCTTCTGTGAAGAAATTTTTCCTAATATCCAACCCAAATCTCCTCTGACGCAACTTGAGGCCGTTACCTCTCTTCCTGTCACTAGTTACCTGGAAAAAGAGGTCAATAACCACCTCACTAAATCTCCCTTTCATCTAGTTGTAGAGAGTAATAAGATATCTCCTGAACCTCCTCTTCTCCAGACTAAACAACCCCAGTTTCCTCAACTGCTCCTCCTAAGACTTATACTCTAGATCCTTCACCAGCTTAATTAGACTTCTTTGGACATGCTCTAGTGTCTCGATGTCTCCCTTGGAGTGAGGGGCCTGAAGTTGAGCACAGGTGTGGCCTTAGCAGCACCAAGTAAAAGAGGACAATCATTTTCGTAGTCCTGCTGGCTACATCTTTTTCTGGTACAAGCCAGGATGACATTGGCCTTCTTGTATACCTGGGCACACTGCTGGCTCATCTTCAGCTGGCTGTCAACTAACATCCCCACATCCTTTTCCTCCATGCAGCTTTCCAGCCACTCTGCCCCAAGCACTGATGGGGTCGTTGTGACTGAAGTGCATGACCTGACACTTGGTAGTGTTGAACTTCATACAGTTGGCTTCGGCCCGTTGATCCAGCCTATATCCAGATCCTTCTGTATAGCCTTTCTACCCTCAAGCAGATCAACACTTCCTCCAAACTTGGTGTCATCTGCAAACTTACAGAGAGTACACTCAATCCCCTCTTCTGGATCATCAATAAAGATATTAAACAGGACCAGCCCCAGTACTGACCCTTGAGAATCACAGAATCATAGAATGGCCTGGGTTGAAAAGGACCATAACGATCATCTAGTTTCAACTCCCCGTGCCGTGGGCAAGGTAGTCATCCACAAGTCCAGGCTGCCCAGAACCACGTCTAGCCTTGCCTTGAATGCCTCCAGGGACATCCACAACCTCTTTGGACAACTTGTTCCAGTGTGCCACCACTCTCTGAGTGAAAAACTTCCTCCTCATATCTAACCTAAATCTCCCCTGTCTCAGTTTAAAACCATTCCCCCTTGTCCTATCACTATCAACCCATGTAAACAGTCGTTACCCCTCCTGTTTATATGCTCCTTTCAAGTACTGGAAGGCCACAATGTGGTCTCCCTGGAGCCTTCTCTCTCCAAGCTAAACAAGCACAGTTCCATCAACCTTTCTTCATAAGAGAGGTGCTCCAGCCCTCTGATCATTTTAGTGGTCCTCCACTGGATCCATTCCAAGAGCTCTGTGTCTTTCTCGTGCTGGAGGCCCCTGGCCTGGATGCAGTACTCCAGACGGGGCCTCACTAGAGCTGAGTAGAGGAGAGTTGAGGAGGGAATAGTGTCCACCCTCAGCAAGTACGCCCATGATACAAAGCTGGGAGGAGTGGCTGACACACCTGAAGGCTGTGCTGCCATTCAGCAAGACCTGGACAGGCTGGAGAGCTGGGCAGCAAGAAACCGGATGAAGTTTAACAGAAGAAAGTGTAGAGTCTTGCACCTGGGAAGGAATAACCACACGTATCAGTACAGGTTGGGATATGACCTGCTTCAGAGGAGTTCTGTGGAGAAGGACCTGGGGATCCTGGTGGACAACAGGTTGGCAATGGGCCAGCAGCGTGCCCTGGTGGCCAAGAAGGCCAATGGGATCCTGGGGTGCATTAAAAAGAGCATGGCAAGCAGGTCAAGGGAGGTGATCCTTCCCTCTATGCTGCCCTGGTCAGGCCTCACCTGGAGTACTGCATTCAGTTCTGGGCTCCCTGGTACAAAAAAGACAGGGATCTCCTGGAGAGAGCCCAGTGGAGGGCCACAAAGATAATTAAGAGCCTGGAGCATCTCGCCTATGAGGAAAGGCTGAGTGAACTGGATCTGTTCAGCCTTGAGAAAAAAAGACTCAGAGGGGATCTTATTAATGTTTATAAAAATCTTAAGTGTAGGAATCAAAGAGACATGGCCAACATCTTTTAAGTGGTCTGCGGGGACAGGACAAGGGGAAACGGCCAGAAACTGGAGCATAGGAAGTTCTACATTAATATGTGAAGGAACTTCTTCACAGTGATGGTGATGGAGCACTCGAACAGGCTGCCCAGGGAGGTTGTGGATTCTCCTCTGAAGATATTCAAGACCCGTCTGGATGCTTACCTGTGCAGCCTGCTGTAGGGGGCCTGCTTTGCAGGGGGGTTGGACTTGATGATCTCTGGAGGACCCTTCCAACCCCTATACTTCTTTGATTCTGTGATTCTGTGATCTGGATTTAACTCCCTTTACCACTGCTCTCTGTGCCTGGCCATCCAGTCAGTTTTTTACCCAGTGAAGATTACACCTGTTTAAACCATGGGCTGCCAGCTTCTCCAGGAAAACACTGTGAGAGACAGTGTCAAAGGCTTTACTAAAATCTAAATAAGCTACCTCCACAGCCTTTCCCTCGCCCAGTAGGTAGGTGACCTGGAGATACTGGAGATGAGGTTGGTCAGGCAGGACCTGCCTTTCATGAACAGATGCTGGCCAGATCTGAAATGAAATTCCTTTTATCTATTTATGCTATGAACTGTGTAAATTCCAGTAGAACTGGAATTTGATCGCACATATAAAATGAAAGAGTGGTGATTTAAAAAAAAATGCATTTGACATTTGCTACTCTCTCCTTCTACTGAGATCAGCTGTGGGATTCTCTTTAGAATCATAGAATAGGGTTGGGTAGGAAGAGACCTTAAAGATCAAATTCTAGCTCTCCTTCCACAGGAAAGGATACATTCAACTAGATCAGGTTGCCCAAAGCCCCATGCAACCTGGCCTTGGATGCCTCCGGTGATAGGGCATCCACAGCTATTCTGGGCAATCTCTTCCAGTGTCACATCAGCCTCACTGTGAAAAATTTCTTCTTTATATCTAATGTAAATCTACCCACTTTCAGTTTAAATCCTTTATATGTTGTTCTATCACTACATACCCTTGCAAAAAGTCTCTCTTCATCTTTTTTATAAGCTCTGTCTTATGATGAGAGAGTTAAGAGCAGGCTGCACACTTCAGAGGATTCTCCTTGTTAGGTCATGTGCCAGAGAAAATATACAAATCCATCTCTCATTTTAAAAGCAGAGGTTGTTTCTTCTAAGCAGCCTTCAGTGGTGCCATAGCTAGATTTTGTTTTGGATCTAGAAGAAAAAAGCCTTGGTCCCAAAGCTAACATGAAGATTTACATTGAATGTAGAATTACTACACTTCTGCAAGTGCATAGCTACTTCCATCTCACACACACTGTGCATGTACTGTCAGCATACAGATTCTTGGATTACATAATCATATACACAAATATATGACATTGCTCTTCAGAATATTTTCCCCAAGAAAGATTCAGTCACCCAGGAAACAATGCAGTAACAACAGCAATAAAGAAACATGTGCATTCTCCTATTATCGATAGAGGTCAACTGCAGTGAAATATGAACCATGTAAGATTCATACCATTCATCAGAAAAGAGAAGGTAGATGACGTCTCTACAGGAAAATGGGTTCAATTGAGTATTCCTAAAAGCATTTCAGAATGGCTGGATCAGAAAGGGTTAGGTAAACTATTAATCTCAGTTCAAAGAACATGCGAGTAAATTCCCTGGTGCACATAGAACTATATTGAATCCTTATGAAAATGCTGACCCGTTGGCTCTGAATATTACAGAGGAATTAAAAATAGGAGGAAAATAAGTAGAATAAATATACTTTTTGCTATATAGTAATAGTTTCATTCCAACTGGCTGATTTTTTATTTTATTTAATTTTTAATTGCAGAATATGAGGGGAATATCCATTTTGCTGAAATACTTTCCTCTGCATCTGGTAGAACAAGCAGTACCACTCAGGAAACTCTACTTATTCATTGTGGACAAACCCATACAGAAGATTTCTGCATCTGGGTGGTCAATGTAGTGTCTCACAATGAGTTCAAATAGACTGGAAACAAAATAGCAGAAGGAAAATAAAGTAGTGACCAATAAAATTTAGACATTCTTGAAGAAAAGTAACTTATTTGGTTAAATATAGATGTATTTATTTATTAGTCTGAGCTTCTCAAGTGTGTCATGAATACATTCCATAAGTATTTCAGGTATGAACAGATCAGATTTCTCAGGAGACAGAAGTAATCCTTGGTCATGTCAATACATTTGTAAGCATAGTCAAGAACAAGTTTTTGTAAAATATTGTTAAATACTATTAATAAAACAGAAAGTAAACAAAGAAAGGATACGAAAAAAATGCAAAAAAAAATCATAAGCTAGAGAAAAAATGATATAAGGACTTAAGTGCTGAGGGCCATTAATTGTAAATGAAGAGAATGTTTTTTAAAAATCATAGTCTACAGAAATTAGATATGTTACATGCACTGTAATATCATATTCTCTAGTATGAATCATTAAATTGAAGAATTATAAATACTTAACATGGAATAATATTAACTACAGCAAATTAGAGATCATATCAAGAGGAAAGTAGGGAAGAAAACAAAAGTAAAGTGATCTGTAAAAGATGTAAAGTCAATACATTTTACTTAAATGATAATTAGCTTTTAAATTGATATTTCCAGGAGCAAAATTAATTTAATTGTAGTCTTAACTATAGAATGGCAAAATGTCTGACCTTCTTTGCTGTGCTATATATGTCACCACTTAGCGTGTCCCTTAGCTTGTAATTTCTAACTTTTTATCATGTCATCTGAGAAAATACTGAAAGAGCTGAGTCTCTTAAGCCTGGCCAGAAGAAGGCTTGGAGAACTCTTACTTTAACTGTCTAATGGGTATTTAGATCACAGACAGAGGCAGTTATGCAGTTGTTTGCCTGTTTGTTTATTGTGGAATAGCATAGCAAAAGACAACAGACAAAAGTTTCAGCAAAGAGAACTCCAGTCAAACACATGGAAAAGTTTCCTCATCCTGAGAGTGGTCAAACACTTGAACAGACCACTCAGAGATGCTGTGGAATCCCTGTACTTGGAAATATTCAACACCTCACTGGACAAGGTCTGGAGCAGTCTAATATCAATTAAAAGCTGAATATTCATTCAGCAGGAGATTAGTCTCCAGTGTTCATCTAAATTAACTGTATTTAAAATCTAAGATCTAAATTATTGTGTGATTTGACAATTTGAATACAGCCTGAAAAGCATACAGAAACAATCAGTTGTCTAAAATTCAAGTTCTCCCTTAATTGCTCTATCTCTGAGCTAAAGAATATTTTCTTTCTTTCTTGTACATGAGGTTGGAAAATAACCTGTCTGAAGCTTTGTAATGTCTTCTATCCTGTCTGAAAAATATACCAAATTAATCTTAAGAACTGTCAGCTCTGTGAATATACAAGGCCAGAGAGAAAGAGGTTCATTATCACTGTTTAGGTATCTCAAGGGCAAAAATTCTCATCTGATCTACCCACCAAGATTCTTTAAAGAAATTAGAAATTAAAAGGATTCTTGTGAGCAGTTCATCTGGTCTATTTCAGATATGTCAACAGAAATGAATGATACTTTGAAATGGACTACTTTTCTGACATTGACCTAAAAATACAGGTAGCTAGCTCAGTGGTAAGTGTGCTACGTAAAGTTTAAGTGAAATTAGTCCCATCCTAACTACCTTGTAAAAGGAGTTCATATTTTTGTGGTCCTTTGTTGTTTATTGTTCTCAGTTCGGTTCAGTACCAGGTAACATAACCATGTATTTCACAGCTTGGGGCTCGGGATCAGAAGAGATATAACTGTCACATACTGTTAAAATTTTTTATAGATAACATGATCAAGTTGAAGAAATGTATGAAGTCTTCTTTAAAAACCTTGAGTAAATTTCTGAATCATGGTCTCTACTTATGGATTATTTTCACCTCCCAGTCATCTTCTCGAGGAGCAACATTATGGGACACAAACAGTCCTGAATATTTCTGGAGAGCATTGAGATAACTCTCAATAAAGTCACAGCTGCTATTCACTGGAAAGAAAGAACTGATTAGGATGACAAAATCAGTGGAATTTGGGCTGTAGAGATCTTAAGTATGGGAGATGACAATCTTAATGTGTGCAAGGAGAGCAAGAGAGCAGACTGTGAAATTCAGGAAAGAAGATCTTGACTTATTCAGGAAACTGATAGTTAGCAGCTCAATGACAAACCGCTAAGAGCTTGGAAAAACTGGAAAACTTTGTCCTGCATTCCCTTCCATTACTTGGGAAGTCAAGCAGACGTTTCAAGTAACATTGAACATTGGCTAGAGCCCTGAAGTAGACAGAGAGGAAACGGAAAGACTGCTCAGGAGGAATCTAGAAATAGTGCTTGAGCATATAGGGAATGATGTTGGAAAAGCTGAAGCTCAACAGGAGTTGAACAGAAAGCCTCAAAATAAAAAGACTTGAGCAACATGATTTGCATTTGTAACATCAGTACTTTCATCTACTGACAAAGCATAACATTTGAAATTAGCTCAGCTTTACTCTCCAAATTTCTTTAGATAGATTTTCCTGTTTCTTCACTTTGCTTGGCTATAGTCTGGTGAGACAAAATGGTTTTAGAAAAATCTATTTTTTTTATTCAAGACAAATTATATCTGCCACATTTTCCATACATTGCTTAATAAACTCACCAACAGTACATGCTTTTGATTCTTTTGCAATCAGATTTGCTACCACGTAACTAGCTTTTATAATAGAATCCATTTGAGCTGTAACTTTCTAAAAAACATTTTGTTGAGATGACAAAATCTGCTCTTTTGTCTTCAAAAAACATTCTTAGATATGCCTTAAATCTGGCAGCATGCTTTTGAATATAATGCTTTTTCCAAACTGCAATCCTTGAAAACAGACACAATTTCCTTACAAATTAAGCATAGTTCCATATTATTTGTCTCAACAAATGTACTCATCTGTTCATTTTTGTTGAACATTCTTCCTTCATCTACAATTTTTGT
>JACDJE010000137.1:2002364-2030098 GCA_016647715.1 Pavo muticus
TTTTTTACTTTTGATGCAACATCAGTTAGGTTGAAATATTATTGGTAATCGCTATGTTTTACTCAGCAAGAGGCACAAGATCATGAAATGTATAATGAACACAAGTTTAAATTTGACTGAGTGTGTGTAGGAGGTGGGAGAGGTGGAGTTTACACTGCACTGTGCCCTCCCCTTGTCCTGGTTTCAGATCAGACAGTGTTAATAGCACACAGATGGTTTGGTTTTTGCTGAGTGATGGGTACATGCCTGGGTCTGAGCTGGGCTGCTCAGTGGTGAGGAGCTGTTGCCATGATGGTATGGTGGCATGGGGTGGGACACGTTACTGGCTGTCCCGGGCCATATGCAGCCCATGATCTGCAGGTTGTACAAAACTGTATTAGGAGGTCCAATGCCTTTCACCTGGGAGTCTTTTCTGGTTTCTAACTGTTAGGAAAAGTAATGAGCATTTGATGGCTGTTTGGAGGCTTAGATAAACTTTAATATCCCAAGTGTAATTGTATCCCTGTCATTATATTCTGAAATACAGAGGTTCTTGTTGTCGTTTTGTCACTTATGTAATGGTAGAGAATTACGTATATGACGTATGTGGTTTGCATATTGTACAGTGTAATGTTGAGCAATGGTAAGAATGATGCTAGCGTTTCCACAGTCATCACTGATAAAATATAAGAGTTCTTCATTCTGTAGATTTGTGTTTTGTCATTGTTTTTTTGCTGTTTTGTCAATGTTTTTTCCTACTCTGGAAATGCTGTAACCTATTGATTCATTGGATGATGAACTAGCTTTAGACATCAGAATACATGGTAGTAAAGAAATATGCTTTGTTCAGTAGATTTATTAATAGTTTCTTGATGTGTTACAGATGACCAAATAAGAATTGTGACCTGAGGAGAACTCTGGTTACAGATAAAATGTAGAAAACAGAAATTAAGAATTTTGTTTCCCAGTTGCAATTGAGTATCAATTTTACACACATTGTATTTTGGACTGCAAAGTTATTCAACAAAAAGAGAATGAATATCATGGCACTAGAAAGAAAATGGAAATGTGACAGAAAAACAGACAGAAGAAGAAAAACTCTACTTTATGCAATGTTCAGGAGAATTTGGATTAACTGTCACTTGTTATGAGAACAGGGATTCAATTCCTTTAAAGCAGTGATGAAAAAGGAAACAGACAGGCATCGGGCAGAAACTCAGAGAGACAATGCTTTTTTCCTTATTTTAGTAGCATGATTACATATGTTCTGAAAGAAACAAACAATATCTTCTGGAATTCCTTACAAGAGTACATAGACTGTTTTCTCACACCTGTAACGTTATCCAGTACCTTCATTATTTCTTATCTACCCGGTCGTCATAAAACTGTAACAGCATCATGAAGATGATCTTGTTCTTCAGTGCCTTTTAACAAATCAAATTTCTATTTGAGAATAGGGAGAGAATTATTTTCTCAGTGTAGTATCATAATACTGACAATTGTACTACTGAATCTGATACTCATGTCCTTCTAGTAGAAAAAATTATTTTCTGTGCTTAGATTAAGTCTATTATAATTTCTGTCATTTTTAGGTTAATTTAATTGAACTCTTGAGCATAATTTTTGGGAAAAAAGCATTAAAATAAAATTGTCATTATCTGGAATTCATATAAGAATGCATCAACATAATACACTGAGTTTACACAAGATTAACAAACTCTCAGTCTGTTTAGTAAAATGTTATTATGCATTTTACATATGAACATAAGATTCTCATCCATGTGATATGACAAAGAGACAGAAGGTCAAATCCTGGTCATAGAATCATAGAATCATAGAATGGCCTGGGTTGAAAAGGACCACAGTGATCATCTAGTTTCAACCCCCCTGCTATGTGCATGGTTGCCAACCACTAGACCAGGCTGCCCAGAGCCACATCCAGTCTGGCCTTGAATGCCTCCAGGGATGGGGCATCCACAACCTCCTTGGGCAACCTGTTCCAGTGCGTCACCACCCTCTGTGTGAAAAACTTCCTCCTAATATCTCACCTAAATCTCCCCTGTCTCAGTTTAAAACCATTCCCCCTTGTCTTATCTCTATCTACACTCTTAAACGGCCGTTTTCTTTCTATAAACTATAATTTCCCTAAGTCAAAACAAAACCAGAGCTATTGTGATATATTTTATTCTGTTTAGATTTTTTTTTCATTTGTTTTAAATAGCTTGTAGCTATTTCATAGTTTCTTCAACCCTACATTAAACTTTTCTTATGTAATAAACGTTTTGAGATATCATCAAAAATAAAATATTTAAAATAGCCC
Source organism: Pavo muticus (assembly GCA_016647715.1). NCBI lineage: Eukaryota > Metazoa > Chordata > Aves > Galliformes > Phasianidae > Pavo > Pavo muticus. The sequence continues at coordinate 2,004,664 of JACDJE010000137.1, forward strand.
AGAGATTATCAAAGCAGTCACATTACATCTTTTGGTTAGAAGACATTTCATCACACATTTTCTTTCTTGGCATCATTTTATGACAAGCAGTTGCATTCTAGAATTATTTATGGATTTGAGTACATCCAGGTAAAAGTGTGTGATATGGAAATAAAATTCTAGTTTTGACTGTGGGTTTCCTGGCTCATCTGTAATTTTACCTTTACCCTGGGAACATAAATATAAATATATATATAAATATATATATTAATATGTATATATATGGAAAATAAATTCATCTCTTATCTATGCAATATTGGCATCAGTGATCTCTTGTAGAGACCAAATGGATATTTTTTTATTACTGGTTCACAGCTAAAGAGGATCAGACTAGGAACAAGCACTGGGAACAAACCTCAGAAAACTTAGTGCAATGTCTTCAGCTGTGTGACCATCTGATCTTTCTCAGCTATGTTTTCCTCACTGCTAAGAAAAGTCTAGGGTGATATGAGAGCCACTCTGACTTGATTGTAGCCTTAAAGCTCAAAGGAGATTTCTTAAACATTGAAATTAAATGTACTGGGACTGTTTGAGCTGGAATTAGCCTTTTTCATAGCAATCTGTATGGCAGTGTTTTAAATTTGTGGCCAAAATAACACACCAGTACTGTAGCTACTAGTGTTTGCACAGTGTCAGAGCCTTCACTGTTTCTTACTTGGCTGTTCCAGTGAACAGATGAGGGCTGAGCAAAAGTTTGGGAGAAGGTGCAGATGCAGATGACTTAAACTGACCAAATAAATTTTGCACACTGTATATCATCATGAACTGCAATAAAAATAGGGAGGAGTTTCTCCAAAGTAGTCATTGGTTGGAGACTGGCTGGGCATCAGTATACTGCTGTCTTTTGCATCACTTTTTTCCTCTACTTTCCTTCTTAAACAGTTTTTGTCTTAATTCATTAGAATTTGTGTCTGTGTACGTGCTTGTTGTTGTTTGTTCGTTTGGTTGGTTGGTTTTGTTTTGCTGCTATTACCCTTCTGACTCTCTCTCCTATCCCACTGTGGGGGATTGAGCAAGGAGAGCAAGGGGCTGAGTGAGGTCTTAGCTGTCAGCTAAAGTTAACCTTGAGGTTGATCCCAGCTAATTTTCAAGGACATCTGGAGTAGCTATCAGCAGAGAATAAATGCCTTGAGTGAAAAACAAACAGCAGAGTCTGCACCTGCAAATAATCTTGGCTTCTGATGGACATATAGCTGCCAAGATTTCCAGTGAAATCCCTACTTTCTTTGTAGGGAATCACAATTTTTTTTTTCTCCATGAGTAAGCCCTTAAGACGAATATATGCGAGGCAAAAGCTGTAACAAGGACAAGTCATGAAATGATTTGTGATACTACACATCAAAAAGTCACAGATAAAAATTTCTGCATTGCTAAGTGTACGAGAAATATGATAGTGAGAAAAGATCAACTAACAATGTGTGACAGAAAGAAAACCCCACGTTTTGTTTAATATAGCTTTAATATAGCTTTAAATCTGTGTTTACATACCAAGGAGCAGCACTATTTTGCTTTACAGTTACTGACATTCTAGGCAGTATTGTGAGTAAGAAATATTTGGGAAATATTTTCTTTACTAAGTCTTGACATATTATATATGAATAATGGACCATAATATTGATAGTAAGTGGCGTCTGGCTCCTAGCGGATCTCTCAAGCTAGAGAAATGCTCAGCTGGCTTCGATGGAAATTCTTTATATTCCATCAAGTTGTTTTAAAGACTTCAGATAATTATCAAACCTCAGTTTCTCTGTAAATTACAAATGAACCAACGTCTTCTGGGTTTTCTAGATCCCTTCTCCCAAAAATTTGTAAGTGAAAGCAAATAACTTTCTCTCTTATTTCTTTGTATTTTCTTTTTAATTTGCAGAATTAGCAGACAGCCTGAATAGTGAAATGCATATATGTTAATCTACAGAGAGAATGCTTTAAGCTATTGTTTTCAATTTGTGTTAATGTTTTCCACCTGAATTTCTACTCTTCTATGTAAGAAGAAAAGGAATTTTTTCCCATCTCAATCCCAAAAATCACTCTCTAATGAGTAAAAATGTATAAAAACCAACAACTGAGCAGATAGTCCTTTTCTTCATATTGCTTGGAATTTTATATTCTCCTAAGGCATTGACTGCAACTGCACACAAACAATTTGTAAAATAAATGTACATTCTTGAGAATAAATCTGTAATTCTGAACAATGGATAGATTTTTTTACCCTCTCTGTGATACTTGTTGTCCTATAGCCATAGTAACTTAATGCTTTTTCATCCTCCATGCTCTCAAGAGTGAAATCAGACTGGACACGTTTGTCACCATGACAGCAAAACACTACATGTATTTTAACCAAAGCAGATGTGGAGAGTATAAATCTCAAGATTTTTTGGTCTGGAGAGATTTGAAGTGACTCACTTCACTATGACTCCCTACATAATAAGGAAGTGAAATATTTCCTTGCTGTTGAATGCTAAAGAAACCTGTATATTCTGTGCCTCAGGTTGTATTTCCCTTGAATGATGGCACAAAGCTAGTTGCTGCATCTTTTCCCTTATGGCAGTTGATGAAATTCTGTTATGATAAAGTTGTTACTTAGAAGACAGTGCTATTTTTTTAGGAAGCTTTGCTATAATACGAAGGCTTTCAGCTTGTGACAATATCATTGTAGTTCACAAAATAATCAAAGGAAAATAAAATAGAGATGATTCCTGAAAGCCTGAGTAGTAAGACAGTACCTCAAAATATGTACCTTAACTGTATTGCATAGATGCTGGTTAAGACCACTGTGTCAGGACAAAGGAATATGGAAGAGCAGCATTTTTTTGAAATACTGCCTTTCTTCAGCTGTGATGTCTCACTAAGAATAGGTGTCTCAGAAAGCATTTTCCTTCCTTAATGGTCCATCATTGTAACCCACCTTCCTTCTGGGTCACAGTCACTTTAAGAAAGCATATGCTAAATGTATGGCAATACACAGCAGAGGCACATAGCAATTAAATAAAATCATCTGAAACCTGTTGGGAAATGGCTGAAATCTGCTGAAATCATAGAATTTGTTTCCCTCCAATGTACTCTTTTCTCCCATACTTGAACTAATAAATTCCCATACACTTCTCTAGAATGAATCATAGAATCATTGAATGACCTGGGTTGAAAAGGACCTCAAAGATCATCTAGTTTCAACCCCCTGCCATGGGCAGGGTCACCAACCACTAGACCAGCCTGCCCAGAGCCACATTCAGCCTGGCCTTGAATGCCTCAGGGATGGGGCATCCACAACCTCTCTGGGCAAGCTGACAGCACAGTGTGGCTTTCCTTTGCATTGCTTTCCTTCAGTTGATATAAGAATGACTTGTTTGAAGGACTTGCTTAAATTGGGGCAGCCCACTGTCCAATTTTTATAATGCTCTTGCCCTTCACTATTGTGCGGTCCTGCTTTGCACAACACTACTTTGCCATCAGGAACAGCAGTTATACAATATTGTATAGACAGGGCACTGTCAAGGGCTGAATCCACCTGGATGTATAAAGAGGGAATTCGCCTCACTTTCTACAGCATTCAGAAAAACAGGACAGATCTACTCTGCATAACAAGCTGCAGCTCTTTATGGTGCCTGGATGCAATTTCTATGGTCTCTCCCTTTCTCTGCAGGGAAGGAATGCTGCTCTGTAGTGTCCCAGGCCGAAGGCACATTATAGCTCATTACACATTTATCTGGCAAACACCAATATTCCTCTAGCTTCCTTTCACTCCTTCCTCTACCACAAATATCGCAGGAAATAAAAGGATCTCATAAAATTGAGAACAGTCTGTGGACTGAGTTTAGTAGTGATGAAGTAGGCACTTTATTACTATCCGTTCTGCTATAAATTATCCTCAACTGCAAACAATTAGAAATTCTATAGATGGAGGACACAAAGACATTAAATCCTGCAAAAACAACTTAAAATTTGTACTTAAGGGGGAAATTTAATACAAGTGACATTCTTTGTGGTTTGTAGTCTATTGCCAGCATTTTTGTTTCTACAAATTGAGAATAACTTTTATTTTTTTAAATTAAAGTTAGATATTATCTAGTACTGTTGTTATTTCAAGCAATACTTGTTTACAAGATCTTTAATTTTATTGTTTATTTTAGTGAAAAGTATTTTCTAGCATGAAAAGATCTTCAAAGAAAAAAATGTATTAAATGAGATCCTGGAAAATAATATGAAAAATCCAGGCATTTTTCCTCATGCTGTCTGCTTGTTCCATCCACTCTCAATAATAGCTTATTAAAATTGTTAAGATGGAATAATCATATTTTCTGAGGCTGATTCTTCATCAAACAGGCAGAGAAGAGACACTCTCCCTTGTTTCTGTCACAAGTGCCTCTCACATTAAGGAGAAATAAGGGAGACTGAAAACTTCAGCCATCACTGTGCAATAACTGTGGCAAAAACAAAGCTGACAGTTACTTAAGCAATATTCTGTTGAAATTTTTATTCCTCAGTCTTCCAAGTATGCACAGTTTTGTCCTGAGCTGAAGTGGGGCCCCGGACCATAGGCAGGCAATGTGACAGATGCGCTCCTTAACCAAATTTGCTTTAGAAACAAGAGAACAAGAAACAAAAAAAAGTTGTACATACAAGGAGTCTTATGCTTAACAACTTCTTACAAACCAACAACTTTATTCTGTAAGTATGTCAGCCTGGGTAAGCATTTATTAGAACTCTCCTCACTAAAGCAACTGGTTGCATGGCAATTATCTCCCCTTGAGTTGTGAGACACCTCTCAAAGATACTCCTTGAGGTTGAGAGATCATTTATCAACAGCACATCTTTGGTAAGTGAATTATCTCGTGCGTAACTGGTACTTCAGGACATTAAAATCCTGTATTGATAATTTAGAATTAGTATTATATGCTCTGTGCATTAAATAATAAGTTGAACCTTGCCATCTAAATCTGTTATTCTCAGCTGGGACTGAAACCATCTTCTTCAGTGTCTGGTGGTATGGGGCTATTTTTGTTTGTTTGTTTGTTTGTTTCTAGGAGGAAAACAATGTTGATAATGGTGGTGACTGGTGAATATAGTTGCTGCTAAGCAGTGTTGTACAGAGCCAAGGCCATTCTCAGTGAAGGACCCAAGGAGCTTGGAGGGAACAGAATTCGGACAGCTGACTTAAACTGGACAAAGGATTATTCCATACCATATGACATCATGTGGAAGGAGTTTTGAAGGGGTGGGAGTTCATCCTCTCCCTTTCATTGTTTAGGGGGCTCCTGGGCATTGGTTGGGGGGTGGTGAGCAATTGTGTGTGTATTACTTGTCATATATATTTTTATTTATGTGTATTTGTCATTATTATTATCCTTTTCTTTTTCTCTATCTTAGTAAATAGTTTTATCTCAGCCTATGAGTTCTACTTTATTTTACTTGATTCTCTCCTCCATTCCACTGGGAAGAAGGGGGGCGAGCAAACAACTGTGTGGTGCTCAGCTTCCTGCAAGGTTAAACCACAAAACTCACTTTTACAATATTTTAGTCCAATAAATCATCTTCTCTACTATGTTTGGTGATTATTCTTTAAGTAGTTTAAATCTCAGCTGCTACAACTCCACAAGAATACCAGGGTTGGCTCTTGCCCTCAGGCTCTGGGTGCCTCCTTCCCACAGGGAGGCACAAGGATCACACCTGACAGTGAAGGAATAAGCCATGGTTCCTTAGCCAAGGCAGCCTGGGATGGCAGGGAAGGGGCAGATGTGTATGATAGGGGAGTGGCTAAGTGCCAGTGCTAGCCCAACAGGAACCATCCTATGTGGCGACGTCCCTTGGGTACTCCTCACATCTACAGCAGTGATGGTGGGGAGGTGGGTCAGGCTGGAGAATGACTCTGGACTCCACTCCATGGAGAAGAGTAGGGATCCCTGGAAAGGCATATTAAAACAACTAAGGCCCATTGGTGCCCTCAAGGCCCTAGCCAATGACTAACAATTTCATTAAAATAACACTGATACTGAGCTAGAATCATACTCTCACGAACTGGACCAAGGGAAAGGAAAAAAAAAATCATTTAATGATTACAAATGTCAATGGAATAGAAGCAGAAGCCAATATAAATGAGGGCAAAGGCTCTTATGGCTGTGCTGTTTTCTTACTATGAATATTTCACATTCATGAGTTCTGTGAAAATTCCTTCACTTTTTTTTTTAAGTGCAAACTGACTGAGCATTCAGGGGAGCCACTTAAATTGAAACTGTTATATAGGTCACGATGTAACCAGATAATGCATTATACTTTTTTGCTTATTAACAGAATTTTAAACACGAAGGATCATTCTAGCTTTACCATATATAAATCTATCCATCCCATATGAACATCCACACAGGATAATGTTATATGCTGCCTTAAGATTCTATGTTTCAGTAGCAGAAGAAAGCATTGCAAAGACTTACTTTCATTCTCATTCAGAAATGCTTTGATGTGCTTCAAAGATAAGAGCACTTCATTATGTTCATGAAGAGTAAAAGTGTCCTACTATGACAAGAACTCTTTTAATATGATGGTTAAGTGAAGCTTAGCATTAGTTTCAAATGACTAAAAGCACTTGCTGATGTCAGGTCATGATTCGTATTTACCCTCTTCAAGTCCCTTGTTCACATCAAAAAAGCTTGCATCTTCTAAAAAAAGACTGGGCTTTGTTTCATAGCATGATACAGGATTACACTGACTTGGATTTCTTGCAATAAAATGAAATATTTAAGTCATTAAGTTGACATTAGAGACAAAAGACTTTCAAGTTACTATTCATAAGATCACCTTCTCTTTTGTGTAGAGGACAGACATTAGTGGGTCTCTCGAATCTTGCATTTTGAAGTCTCTGGGACAGCTTTTCATTGACACAAAACTTGTCAGATGGTATTCTGCTCATTTAAACTCATATATTAGAGGAATCTCTCTTACAATGGGAGTGATTTTAATGGTGCAGGAGAAAATAAATCATAACACAGGTTTTCCCTTCACAAAATGATCTTTGTCTCTATTTTAGTAATTTTCACACTTGAATGATAGGAAGCAAGAGAATTTTTTTTGGACTTCAAATCATTATTTACTCATACTCTAGCGACTCACAAGAATTCACAACAAAATTGTTATACCATCTGCTAGGAATTATGCAAACAAACAGGAAAGTGTAATCTTAGTTCTAAACAACTCTCAGGCTAGCATTGCACACATTTTCTTTTCACATACAGTGGAACTTAAATATTTTCACATATTTTCACAATATTTCACACTTGTTAATTTTCCCTCACGCCCTGACAAATGAATTAAACATAGACATCTTTCATTAAATGCTGTCTAAATCCTCCAAAAGTGATCCAATGACTTCTTTCTGTTTTCCTCTACTACATTTCAACAATAGTTTGAATCATCTTTCACCAGCAAGATTCTTTTGCTAAGTCTTGAATTCAGGTAGTTTTTGGGAAGTATAGAGAGGGCATTTTTGTGCTGTTCTCTTTCATTTTATACCCTTTCCTTAGTTAGTGAGAGCAATTAACTGGAAAATGAGAAAGCCTTTCCCCTCCCTATGCTGTGAGGTCTGCAAAGACAGTCATGTCTTTTCTTGGCTCTCCTTCCCTTTTAACAATTTTCTTCTCTGCTCTACATTTCTCTGACATTCATACATCTCCTGTTGTCCCCAGAGTCCCCTGCTGACAGGGATGTGTCAAAGTCAAATCACTTAAACTGTTACCGTTTCCCTCATGCACTCACTGTTCTTCGAAGAACCACTTTGCCATATGGCAGTTATGTCATATAATCTCATCTGTTATGGTTATGTCTAAAAACCAATTGGAAGAAAACTGATAATACCAAAACTGAACTTTTATGCAGTGGAAAACTTACTGTTTTACACAAGTGTATTTATAATGCATTATCATAACCAAATGTGCTAAATTTTCTACAACTAAGAACAAATCCGAAGCACCAAGTTATTGATTAAAACTTAGATATTTCCATCCATTATATTACTTGAAATTACATATTAAATAGAAGTGAGGGTAAAATATGAGGCAAATAAGGTCAAAATTAATCCTTTGTTTGTATTCAGACTAAGCAAGTAAGCTCGAAAATTCAAAATATTTAAAAAATGAATAAAAAAAAGTCTCAAGCTATTTCAAAGTAACATTTTATGATTCGACATTTTTTATCCCTTTTACCCTTTAATCCTCAGAATTTTACCAAGTTTCTACTTTCTGAAATCATGTGAGCTTACAAAAGTGTATTTTGACATGTTATACACTATCTTAAAATTTCGGTAAATAATGTTCTCTTGTTCTATAGATAGTACATTTGAGCCTGTAGTGGCTGTCTGGATTTAGGAACTCATGCTTTATATGCATCTACCATCATGTTTAAGATGTGTTTCACGTAGATTTTAAGGAATGTGACATATTCTCACCTGTTAAAACAATATAGAATAAATATGAGATACTTAAAGTATGGGATTATTACCTGTCAGGTCAACATGGATGAATTTGAATCAGACACTAAAGGAGCTTCCTCTTTATTTGCTGCACTATTTTATTTACATCTACATTTGAAATAGCATTTCAAAGACCTTTTGTTACAGTGTAAAGAACATGCAGCCTATGAAAACAAATATATGTTGTAGCTGTAGGCTCCACATTGTTATTCCAAGACTTTGCTAGATTTTTGGAATTTCAATTCTAGGCACAACATTTAAAAGCTAGACTGTGTTGCCAAGAGGTAAGAGTTTGAAAAAAAAGAATAAAAAACGTTATTGGAAGAGCTGTGAATGACCACTGATCACTTTTCTCCAAGGCAACCAAGAAATAATGCCCACTAAGATAGAATGATATGCCTCTATATGCATACATATCTGTTTAAAATGTTTAGCACATACAGATCAGATCAATGTTATACAGCTGCATTTTAGATGATAAATGTGGTATAAATATGCTCAAGAGCATGAATCAGAAATGAAGTAATGACTTCTGAATGTGTAATTAATATGTCTCCTGCTGATTCAATATCTGCTGTCTAAACAGTTTGGATCTTCCTTGTGCCAAATACATGCTTTGTGTGTGAAAAAGTCTGTTGCACCAGAGAAAGAAATAAAAACAGACATTAAGCTGGATTTATCTGTATCTCAGGGAAATTACAGTGATATATTCTGAAATGATGAAGAAACATTTAGCCAATTCAAATAATTGAAAAGTTCCATATTCTCCACTAGAAGGGCTCAGGAGAATTTTGTCTCGGGCATATTAAGGTTTTAGGACTCTAAATAGCATCAAAATGGAAAAAAGCCTGGAGATCCAAATGCTTTTGTAGCTCTTGTTAGTTGTCTCTTTGGATCCATAAACCCTTTGAATGATCTTCAATTCACCTTGAAGTGCTCTGCATGTAAAGTATCTATTTATGCATCTTCTGAAATTCTGAGTGGTAGTGTTAGATGACCCATATGTTCAATGAAACACGTCCTAGATATCTTCTGTTCTCTCACATTTGAAAATGTTGTTAGGAGAAATTGCAGGATGAAATTTCCAGCCTTCAGTGGAAGGTCAAAAGAAATGGAGAGCAGTTGCACAGGGATAGCCTGTATTGGCCTTGGTTCATAGAAAAAAACATGCGCTATAGTGTCAGTAAGCAAAGCTCTTAGCTAGCTTTCTCGAGGAGTGTTCAGGGACTTTGAGCAATGACAAAGTCCCAGAATGAGCTGTCTGCTTAATTAATGCTATAGACTAAAATAGAAGATGTGTTTCCTATTTGCTTTTAATTAGAGCAAGTTTGGAATTATAAATATATTTACATTCAAGGTAATCAAATTATTACCTTGACTAATTATCTCATTATTGTTAAAATCTTCTTTTGTCATTTTCAGTTTCTGCCATTTACTGTGGTTGTGTATTAAAATTAATTCACCTTCTATTTCATTCATCCTAGATTTTTGATAGTCTACCTCTTAAAAATTTCAGCAAAAGTTGGGCTTCACATAGCATTGAACTGCCACAGCTACTGCTGGTGTTGGGAGTTAGGGAAGAGAGGGGAAGAAGCTTTCTTCCATGAGTCAGGGAACTGAGCAATAGAACTACCATCATAGTTTCAATCTGGAATTAGGTGATTATCCTTTTGGACTATCACACCTAAATTCCTCCTCTAAGGGGCGTACTGTCTAAATTCGTGTTTGATTCAATTCATCATTAATCTAGCTAGACTTGAATACAACTCCTTTTATTTTAATATCTTCATAGCGACACAAAATACAGAAGACCACATATGAAGTAAGAAGTATACATGCAGCATGAAATGAATCACTGAAGAAATATGCAGTCTGCAGAATAGACACAGTAGATACAGTTTTTTCTTTTTCTTATTTTCTTACTTAAAGGGTATTTTATTAAGAGGTTTGACAATTTAAACCTTAGCTAAAATTGTAAATAAATTGTAAAATTTATTTTATCTGCAATGATCATTAGAGCATGCTGTATAATATATAAGTAATAATACACATAATTAATTATGTGAATAAATACAAATATGTAAACCAACTAAATTAAGGTACAATTACAGATAAGCTATAACATATATGTATACTGATAAATGTGACATTATTGTACAAGTACAGTAACTTGGCACTGCTGTAAGATACAGAAAACTCTTTGAAGATTAAAAACACTAGTTTTGAAATGATGGTAATAAGAGCAAAAGTCAAATGTATTAGCAACACCTCTGGGATACTTCGTAAGAGTCTAAATGTTCAATTTAAGAAAGTAATATATTGCTACAACATTAAAAGAAATAATTCAGAGGCAGTTAATGGTTTTATATAGAAGATCTTGAGGTGAAGTAAAGACATGAGAACTGAGGAAACCTAGATTTGTATTGGCTTTTTTTTTTTCTTTTTTTTTAATTTGTCACAGATTTTGTCTAGGATTATGAGAAAAAAATACTTTTAGTTGTCAGAAAGATCTTTTAAAACAAAATTGAGTATTAACATCAATATTTTTTTCTGAACACAGATCTAAGGTCTTTCACCAAAGTAATAGGTATGCCACAACAACCAGCAGTTAAACAGGAATAAAATGCCAATGTTGTTAGATTACTCAGTAATTTCAACTGTAATTTCAATGATTTCCAGTTAACTATTACTACTCCTTCCTATGATGTATTATGTAAATGTCCACAATCAATTCAGATTACAGCAAATAAGCTTTCATTATAAAATGTGAAATTTATTCCTCTATAGAAAGTATATTCTAAAAATGCTATTGTAAGCTGTGAAATAATGATATATATATATATATATATATTGCAGATCTTTAACGATTATTCTTTGAACATTAAAATTCTTCTGGCATTTCTGTGAATATGTAAGTATGGATGCTATGTATTTCCAACCCACAAGCCAGAGGGCTGCATATGGCCCAGGACAGACAGTAATGATGTAGTAATGCACAAGATCTAGTAATGCACAATATCATAAACTTACAACTATATTATGTGATATTTAGGAATATTTTTCATGAGATGACTGCACTCAACTTAATTGTGGACTGCATAAGTGACAATGGAATGCCGTGAAGGGGAGAGCACAGTGCAGTATTAGCTCCACCTCTCACGCCCACACACTCAGCCAAATTGAATAGCTCCTTGCCTGATTCAGGCACCGTCCTAGCTCTGCCCTGTCTCCTGCCCTGAATGTTCATGGCAGTGGCAGTTCTTCCAAGAGGCCCAGCCCTGGTTGTGCACCCATCACACAGCAACAACCAAACCATCTGTCTGCTATTAACACTGCCTCAGTTGAAACCAGGACAAGAGGAGGATAAGGCACAGTGCTGACTCCTACCTCTCCCACCTTCCACACACACTAATTTGAATTTAAATATGCATGCATTACATGTTGCATGCACTACATGTTGCATGCACCTCTACCACTTACTGAGTAAAACACAGTGACTACTAATAATAATATTTCAACCTAACTAATGTCATCTCGAAAGAAAACAGAACTCAAAAAAAACCAAAAATTCTGAAATAAGAGTGGTTGACGAAAAATGGAGAGACAAGTACTTTTTTTGTTGAGACAAATAATATGGCACTATGCTTGATTTGTAAGGAAATCGTGTCAGTATTTGAAGATTCTAATTTGAAAAGATTACATTTCAATATAGATACCTGCATGAGGATAGAATTGAAAACAAATCCCAAAATTTTACAATGATTTGTAAAAGTTAGAAAAAATATAAGTAGTCTATAGACTTAAATGAGAGAATATTAACTCACAAGAAGTATTCAAAAAAGGATGTAGAAGATATAATAAGCTGTAATTATTGAAAGCAGTACTGGATTCGAATCAAGGACTGTTACCAGAGGTCTCACAAGAAAGCCCTGTTGGTGGTAGTTCTGGGAGTCTCTTTGAGGATAATACATGATAATTTACTCAGTAATAACCTTTTCCAGCAAGAAGGTATTCTGTTTATTCTTAATCACAACTTTTATCATATGGAATTCATTAAGTTTAACCAAAGATAACCTTAAATGTAGCCTTTTTGAGGGAAAAGTACCTGAACACAAGCTTGTCTTAAGAAGGAAAATATGTTCACTTGTAACTTACAACTCTCCCTTGAATGTGAGACTGTGTATGCAGAAGTGACATCGCTGATTTATGTCACTTACTAAATGCTTCAGAAGTGCCCCAAGACTTCTGTCATATTACTAATGTGTTCAGTATTTCCATTTCTGTTCTTAGGCATTGATACACAGGCAATTGGAAAGATTTCAGTATCTGTGTGTGAGAACACTGAATGATATGCTGCCTCAGTAGTGTGGTGTTTCGTTTGTTTGTTTGTTTTAATAATTACTTTATTTTTATTAAAATAAAACCAGTGAGTCAAAAAGACAATCCTTCCCTCCATAGACTGTTTCTTATATTCTTGCATTGTATTGTGAACCTTGGTATCCTTTAGCATCTTTAAATAAGAATAATATCTGAGTTGCCACCTACAGAATGAAAACCTATAGTATATTAATTTTCTGACATATGTGCTGAGAAAAAAATCTACTGCTATTTATTTATAAGCGTCTATCAGTGGTACCTTGATACTATTATATGTGGTAAATGCTGCATATATCTGTTATTCTCTGTGTGCTTTTTATTGTATATGAGGTGTAGTAAAATGATACATCAGGGTTTATCATCTGTACCCTGCTGGTCACTTGACAGATATTTCTGTTCAGGATATATGTCAAAAAGTAAAAAGAAAGTGTATTGAAAGAAGAAAAGTACGTATAAAGCACTGAAACTGACAACATCTGGCAAGTTCATCAATTGAATTTTATAGCTCACATTTGCTTGAAGTTAAAGTTTATTACATGAAATGTGTGGTAAAAGAATTATGTAATTTCTCACACAATTGTTATAGGAGAACATAAGGAATGTGTTGCATCCATCACAACTGTAAAAGCCTCTTAAAGTGTATATGTATACCAAGTGGTTCATCTGTTTGTGTGTGCTAAGAAGTCAATAAAACCAGATATGAATCAAATTTTAAGGCCCATCTATAATAGATTATTTTTTAAGAAGAAAGATAGATAAAAGATAAAAAAAAAATCTACTTGCATGAGAGCATTATATATCAATAGTCGTCTTTGAATCTCTGTAGTCTTCTGTAGTCATGTGGACAGCAATTATTAGAAATATTACAAATCTGGTATTATGTTCATATTTTTTTTTAAAAAGGAAAATGAATGTTGCAAAAAGTGATTAGTAAAAGAAAGATAGGGGCACTTCTTGAAGGCTAGGAGAATAACATGAAGAGTTATAAAAGCTATTTTGAAAGACAATCCCTCGGAAGTAAAAGTTCATAACAGCCCTATCATCTAATTTGGCAAACCAGCAACTTCTTTTGCAGCGGTGGCATTCACACCATCACTTAGAAATATATTTGAAATTCTCTTAAGACATGTATGCTTTTCCTTTAAATTTAGCAGTCATCATCATAAGATACTTTTTTTCTCCTGTCTTGAATGTTCAGAGATGTAGGAATCTGTCTCTTTCTGTATATAAATCGTCTGAGCCTACCAAGGGATGAGGAAGCCTTTACTTGTTTCAGAATCATTCATTCATTGCACTTCATAATGGGCCATATTTCAACATACAAAATTAACAATTGAGTAAAATATCATATCATGAAGATTCAGAAGTAACTGTAATGGAACAAAACAAAACCCTTTTCTCTTTCAGTTTTGGAGATTTTCTTCAGAGATGATGAATAAACTGCTTTCCACTAAATAATCTGTTATAGAGGATGTACGTTCAATGCATCACTTAATCACCATTGTGAATATACGTGCAAAAAAAGACCCACCATGGCAGAACTAATCCTTTATGAAATTGCAGAAATTATTCATTTCTCATTGAGAGCCAGCCTAACCCATTTTATTTCAGCGGGAGCTGTTGTCTTGAACAAAAAGTCTGGAAATTAGAACTTTAGATGTCTATTTGTGCAGAGGTCTAACTTTTTCATCTTTTTCAGAAATTTTTGACCACCAGCCCTCAGACATTTCTAAGAGGAGCACAGTTGGCAACTTGGGAAAGGATTCAGCATTATTGCTTATACTCTTTTTTTTTTTTTATGCAACCTTTCTTTACTTCAGACAGAAGCTTTTAGCTGGGTTAAACTTTTAAGTCTTTTTACAGAATAGGATTAATTTGCTGAGTTGTCTCATATGATTGGAGCAATTTGCTGTTTTAGAAAAGGGAATTGGCTGTGACTATGGACTTTAATTAGAACAAAAAGTAAACACTGTTTGTATAAATAAGAAGATAGTATAATTATGAATAGCTCAAATAGAGCTATTATATTATTATTAATAAATTTGAAGCTTCCCAAGCATTCATATGTAAGAAAAAAATCAGGACTGTTTTAATCAAGATAAGAAAATGGCCATAGATGTGTTGTGAGTACAAAGGGCAAAGCAGAAATTTGAATTCATGCTTTGTGTAATAAATACAGAGTCCTTTAGCTATTTTAGAAAACGTTGGAATTATTTTAGAGAAAGAAGTTTTATCTATGTAAAAGAAAAAAGGTTAGCATCAGGGTAGCAGTGAGTCCAAGACAGTTAAATGTATAAAAAATAATTTTGTAGTCAGAAATACATTTTCCATGTAGGGTAAGCATTTTCTATTCTAGTTTATTCTAAATTATTCTGTTTGGAATTTTTCCATGCAGAGATTACTACAGGCAAAAGTGAAAACAGAAGAAAACAAATGGCTAATCAGATTTTCTTAAGCATCTTCTTTTTCCATGTTGACATGTTTTTAACTATTCCACATTAAAACATGAGGCGGCCATGTTATCTTAAGTATGGTTTCTCAGCTACTTTTATCTTTAAGGAATGTCTTCATTACAAGGACATCTTCAAACTTTATTATTTAATTGACATGAAGTATCATTTACTTAAGACAACAACAAAAAAAATCAATTAGAATCCAACTGTTGAAAACAAAATTACATTAACTAACCTTAATTTATATATTGCATAGCCATATAAAGCTATATATTTATATATTGCAATATATGTTTATATATTGCAATATACATTTATATATATATAAATATAAAAGACATATTTAATTTCAAAAAAATTGTTAAGAATAAAGAAATAGTATATCATTCTCCTGATTAAATGTATCTTAAGAGAGAATGGTGTAGACTATATTCAAATAAGCGCATTTCCTCACCTTCTGTCTCTCACCATATCCAATCGTCCCATGTGTCTTTGCCCTCTCACAGGTGGAAGTATTTATGATTCCTTATTTGCTCGTAATTATCTGACATGGTATTCTTTTTTTGATTTATTGCCATAATGTTTTTCACAGCATGACTCAATTTTTATTTTTTTTATGTTAGAATGGGCACAAACATGCAACACTTAAAGTAGTAGCATTTGTGTACTAACGTAGTTCATGAGTTGTCCATTTCTGTCTAAAAACATATATGAAATTATTTTTGATACTCTTCACATTAAAAAGCTTCCTGAATTATGCTTTAGTCACCTACAATTTTATTTTTAGATTAGTAGAGGGATAGTTTGATTTAGTTTAAATGCAGAGGGAAATCTCATTATACAGTGAGAAGATGAGTATTTCCGAAATTAAAGATAATAAGACAATGGCATTAAAATGTCAGCTGTCTGAACAGTTAACATACTGACACTTTCTGAACATCAAAGTTTGGTCAAAATTGTCTCCATTATTCTAGGTTAAATTAAAAAAAAAAAAAAAAACGGAAAAAGAAAAAAAAAAGAGGATATGCTTTGAAAATTTCCTTTATTCAGGATAGCACATTATTCCACTTTTTGCATTTTCTCACTATGACTGCGAGCAGTACTTAATGAAATTGTTTGAGGAGAAATGCCACATTTTTCTGACTTTTAAAAAATATGTTAAAGTGAGAACAATTTGATTAATTTTTAAAAGGGAACGTGTATATCTGAATGAATAATAGCACACTGTAAAGGGAAATTTTAATTTTCAATTTTATCAGAAAAATAGGCAATATTTAATTTTAATGTAAAGCTTTTTTTTTTTTTTTTTTTTTTTTTTTTTTTTTACCAATTCCAGTCAATTACAGAGGGGGAATTCTGTGATTGCATAAAGAGTTTCCACCACCAGCTTCTTTCAAAGATTAATTTATACATGTAAACATATGTAAAGAAGATCGGCATCTATATTCATGAAGGTGATTTACACAAGTAATAACTGATGCTTTCCAGCAGATACAAATAGCTGGGTCAAAATTGATAGGTAACCTGACACACAAGACTAACAGTGATTCTTAAATTACAGTTAGACTCCCATTTGCATCCATCTCAGTAACAGTCTGTGAAAGGAATATTTTCAATTCATCTATGCATGATATGAAAAAAATTATGGGACTTGAAGTTATTAGTTTTAGCAACAAAATTGAACAGAGTATTGATGGAAGGTTCAGACTCTACTGCCATACCATCAACATCTACCTCTGATGTCATGGGCTAACATGGTAAAATAGGAGGCATTACTTCTGAAGCGGCCCTAATGGACATTAAATGAATTGTGTCTCTTCTTCAAAAAATAATTATGCAGGACACCTAAAAAAGATTCTAAACTAGAATTAAAAAAAGACATGTAGAAGTGTATTTCTTTCTTTTAGTTAATGGAATGAATGTTCTTTAAATTGTCATAAAGTTATATGAAGTCTTCAATAATGAACTTTGAGTATAAATGCAGAAAAATTAGTTAAAATCAGAGATTAAAAATAACACCAATAGGAAATAAAAGAATTTCTAAGAGTCTTCTTGTAATTAATTGTGTCTTAAACCCATGAAATCGAATTTTGCTTTTACTTGATAATCTCACATATCAATGGATTTATTCATGGTTGAATTGGCTGTGAGAGGAGAAACAGCTTCATCATGTTTCTGTTATGGAATTAACAGACTGACAGATGCTCTGCTGGACTAAAGAACATGGCAGAGTATTCTTTGAAACTCATGTGGACTATCATAGATAGAAATTTATTGGAGATTTTTTGTTGTGTAAAACTCATTTGGATCAGTACAGGGGTAAGTCCAAAAAGCATAAAGTCCTCTACTGTGCAAGAAGTCAGACTAGAAAATCCTACTAGCTTCTTCTAGTTTTAATTGAAACAAATCAAATAACAGAAGTAATAAAAGCTAAGTCGAAGAAAAGATTGAGAAGTTTAGAAAAGGGGGAAGATAAGGAAATAAAAGGTATGAAGAGTGATTTCTTATCCAGTAATCTGAATTACAGCTACAGCATTATTCAAAAGGACTTCTTTCATTAATGTGCTTGTTTAAAAAAATAGAAATTCAATAATGGGTGCAGATGTTGCTCATTAGTATTATTTCATTTCCTCTCTCAAACTGAAAAAAAAATAGAGTAAAATAAAATAAAAATTAAAAAACTCACCCGCTTCTAATTTTCCAAAGTTAACGTGGACTCTTTTTGTCATATCCTAATACAGACTTTTTTTTCTTCAAACACATATTTAATGATATTTCACTTTTGGAGTATAGCTTGTAATGACATTGACTTACTTTTGTGAATGATAATATTACATCTCCAGACATTTTAAGTGTTTTTTTGTAAAGCTTTCATATTGGAATTCAGGAGTTCTTGCAAATTGTTTTGAATTAGAAAAAAACTAGAGATGATTTTCTAGCAATGGGAAATCAGACAGTTTGAGGGATGTCATTCCTCAGAAATGCTGTGTATGTTATTTCAGTTAGATGCAAATGGAATTTGAGCTCATTTGGAGGATTATGGTAAGCAAACTGCTTGAATGACAAGACATTACTATGGATCAGCACAGCAAGAACAGATTGTAAATAGCACAATACTCATTACAGAATTCTATGCGAGATGTTAAGAGATAATAGTTATAACTTCTTTCCAAACTTTTCCTTGTTCTTTGTTAGAATGTACTATAGAAAAACTAATGAATGTAAAACTGGTTATGATAAAGGTCCACACAAGTAATGGAGAATTTGATTAAAACAGCAAGTTATCAACTACTGGTAGAAAAACAAAATTAGTTTTGAAGGGTGAAGAACATAGATCTCTTGATTTATCTTTTAGTATTTGTACTGAGAACTAGCTAAGGTGCAATAATAAAATGTCAGAGGTTAAAATCAAGTAAATGCCTGAGGAATGCCTAAAACTTTACCTCCTTTATTATTTGTTAGGGAATTTATATTTTAAGATGAGATTATCGCATTGATAGGACACAAGAGTGTAAACCTGGTGTTAACTTGTAACTCAATCTGCATGTTGACCAAGATTATACAATTCTGATTATTTTAAACATTTTCAAATGCTTAACTTTCTAGATTCATTCTCCCATACAGCTTTGTAGGAAAACACAGACATTTGAGAGAGGACATTACATTTCTCTATTTTCTATGAGGACTAACCAATAAAGAACAAATTTCCGAGTATTAGCATATATTAATCATTCATGTGCATACTTTATATGCGTAATATATTAGTAAATATTGGTATAAAAATACCCTGCTATTTGAAATGGCATTGTTTTCCATTTTTACAAAGTTTTTGTTAGCTAACTACTGCATAAAATAACCTGTAATTTTTCTGGTCAATTTCCTTCATGTAATTATTCCTATGTTCCTATCAGTTACTCTGATTAGAGGAACATATATTTAATTTCATCAACTGTTAAAAGTAGGATAAGTTACTCTTAAGAGGAAAAGATTAGAAATTATAAGGCATCACTCAGAATCAAAATCTCTTAGAAAAGCCAAAGTGATGAATGTGCAATGCAAGCAGCTTTACAATGTGTTTGTTTTGTTTAATATTAACAAATTCTGCCTTTTTTCTTTTTTTAACATTTGTTTGGAATGTGCCTTTTTGTACAAAGTCCCTTTCCTCTCCTTCTCTTCCCTCTCTTATGCCCATCCATCTGCAGGGGGAGTAGGTGAGTGGCTGCATGGTGTCTAGCTGCTTACCAGGTTTAAACCACGTCTATAATAGGAGCTACAGGCACTTACTGTGTCTCAGAATGAGCTCATCTTTAAGCAGGCAAAAGCTTTATTCATTTATGTATTATCACACAGCTGACAAAGGGCCAGGAACAATATAAATATTTTCCTTAACTATTCAAGGGAAAGCTTGAACATACATTAAAATTTACACCGCTCTTTGATCTATTAATGATATAGAATATAATTGTGTTACTCGAAATGCAACACAGCTTTTTTTGCTAAGAATTCACTGAATCTAGGTATTGTATACACGATACTGTATAACATCTTCACTAATGAGCTAATATTCCTTAAGGTATTCAAGCATATGGAGGTCATTATTTACAGATACGTTTATAGAGAGGTTGCTGTTTTCCATCTATAGCTGTTGTAAAGTGAGATGGGCTGTTGAGGAGCCTCTGAAGTGTCTGTAGACTTCACATGTAACAGCCAGAAAGCGTTCCCTGCCTTCTATGCTTGCTTAGTAGTCTCAGGGGGCAATAAAAGTAAAACAGGTTATAAAATACAACATATGGACAAATCTGCTGTTGCTGCAAGCATAGCTTTTATAATGAGAGACATCAAATATCCGATTTGAAAGGAGCATGAGCTAGGTGCCTGGTCACCCTGTGATACAAGCTATTTAGACTTTCTATGAGTTGTATGTGAGTAATGAACATTTATCTGGCAACAAATCAGTAAATTTGTCATTAGTTTTGCAATTATACTCATGGCCTAAATTCCCACCTACAAGTCAAGTCTTAAACAAAGAGTACGCATTTGCAAAAGTCTCATTACCCTCTTGGCATGTAGGTAAATTAGATGGTTAATATACTGTAGAGCTGGTGTCAGGAAGAGTCTGAATACATGTTTTCCCATAGACTAGTTTGAAAAGTAGGGCCAAACTGACTAGGCACAAGTTCATTGCACTATTTCTATTGCCTTCAGCCTTAGCAAGTTAATATAATAACAATGTTGTGACCTTTCAGGCATTGTAGTGCTTTACCAATGCTGCTGTCTGTACTTTCTTGTAATATTTTAAAGTGGTTGAGCACATGAAAATATTACTCATAAATCTTTTCTTTTTTCCTTGGAAGAAAGCAGTATGTCGTATTACAGCTACACCTTTTTTTTAACCCCAAAAATGAATCCTGTCCTGATTCAAAATGTTGCCATTGTGTGCATTTGTGGAATTCCAAAATTTGAAAAAATATTATAGTCAAATTTTAGTCATCTTGGAGAAGAATTCAGATCTTTTCCCAGTTTTAAGATATTTTATCCTGTTCCTGTAATTTACTGTAGTGAAAATGAAACAAACAAACAATAATACCATACCCAAGTACCTTAGCTGTATTTATTCATTAGTATCTTCTCCCTTTCTGTCCTATGAGATTGCCCAGATGATTCTGAATTCTGATGTAAACTGGGAGGAGGCTACTATTCCTGTAGGAGTTGCTGATGAGTCACATGTAGGACAGAGGTGGAGGCAGTGAGTCCTGGCAGCCAGGAGAGTGAGGAACTGCAGTGGTGATGGATACAATGTCCCCTTCAGCTTAGAGGCTCTACCTAAAATAGAAAGTAGCCCTGATATGTTTTTGGGATTTATAAGGCTTAAACATTTTATTTGTTTGTTTCAGTTCTCTCATTTCTGAAATAACATGTTAATTATCATGAAGTCAGATGTTATTTTTAAGGGAGGATCAGGAAAGTTTCATTCAAAAATGGTCAATGGCCTCTTTTCTCGATTTACCTTATATTGAAAAGTCCAGAGGAACGAACATACAAGACATATTGATTCTATAATCATTAGAATGGACAGATTGCAAACCATTTAAATTAATGTTTTTTATATTGTTCACTATATGCAGATCTGGGTGATATTCTGTCTGTACTTCTTGTTAAAAAAATATTGCAAAAAGGAAAACAGGCAAAGCCTCAGGAGCAGTCAAGCCCACCTGTGTAGTCACCATGTTGTGCTGCTGTCAACTTGAAACTTCTTTTTTTGTTCTGAGAGTAGAAGTGATCTTACTTTTATCTGTATTGTATAGATAATTCCTATGCAAGATAACAGCAGAAACAGTTTCCTACATAATATCTTCTCCAGTTTTCTCAGTGAAATAGCTTCCATACAGCCTGGCCTTTGTTGTAGCCCTTAACGCTATGTCTGTAAAAAAATTAAAAATGAATTTGTAAGTAATGACATTAAAATAATACATATTCATTTTCTACTAATGTAAATATTTGTGTAGGTATGATGGAAGGCAACAGAGAAGCCAAGTGCCATACCTATAAGCAAGATTAAAGTAAAATCCATATCCCCAAAACAAAATCAACTACTTTAAGTCATCATGTTTAACTTGTAGACTTCCTTATCAAATGTTGCAAATGAAATAGGTGTTTCATTAGGGAAGCATGTTCAAAATATTTTTGTGAACATAAGACATTTTAAGATTTTTTAGATAAATTACCTAACAATTTGAAGGTCTTAATAATACTTGTGTAAAGATCAGTGTAGATTAAACACAATCAGAAGTGTACTTTATACTAAATCCAGATCATTCCAAATAAAAAATAATAATAATTAAAAAAAAATCCAAAAAAACAGCCCAAGCCTTTTGGGAGCTGAGACTTGTTAGACAAACAGACAAAATTCTGTCCTAATTGGTAAAATTCTCTCCTGACAAGAAGGAAAGTTCCTGAGGAACACCATAGAATCATAGAATCACAGAATCACTAAGGTTGGAAAAGACCCACAGGATCATCCAGTCCAACCATTCTCCCATCACCAATGGTTCTCGCTAAACCATGTCCCTCAGCACAACAGCCAAACATTCTTTGAACACCTCCAGGGTCGGTGACTCCACCACCTCTCTGGGCAGCCCATTCCAGTGCCTGACCACCCTTTCAGAGTAGTAGTATTTCCTAACGTCCAGCCTGAACCTTCTCTGGCGCANAACTAAT
Organism: Pavo muticus; assembly: GCA_016647715.1. Classification (NCBI taxonomy): domain Eukaryota; kingdom Metazoa; phylum Chordata; class Aves; order Galliformes; family Phasianidae; genus Pavo; species Pavo muticus. The sequence goes on from JACDJE010000137.1 coordinate 2,027,206, forward strand.
CCTTTATGAAATTGCAGAAATTATTCATTTCTCATTGAGAGCCAGCCTAACCCATTTTATTTCAGCGGGAGCTGTTGTCTTGAACAAAAAGTCTGGAAATTAGAACTTTAGATGTCTATTTGTGCAGAGGTCTAACTTTTTCATCTTTTTCAGAAATTTTTGACCACCAGCCCTCAGACATTTCTAAGAGGAGCACAGTTGGCAACTTGGGAAAGGATTCAGCATTATTGCTTATACTCTTTTTTTTTTTTTATGCAACCTTTCTTTACTTCAGACAGAAGCTTTTAGCTGGGTTAAACTTTTAAGTCTTTTTACAGAATAGGATTAATTTGCTGAGTTGTCTCATATGATTGGAGCAATTTGCTGTTTTAGAAAAGGGAATTGGCTGTGACTATGGACTTTAATTAGAACAAAAAGTAAACACTGTTTGTATAAATAAGAAGATAGTATAATTATGAATAGCTCAAATAGAGCTATTATATTATTATTAATAAATTTGAAGCTTCCCAAGCATTCATATGTAAGAAAAAAATCAGGACTGTTTTAATCAAGATAAGAAAATGGCCATAGATGTGTTGTGAGTACAAAGGGCAAAGCAGAAATTTGAATTCATGCTTTGTGTAATAAATACAGAGTCCTTTAGCTATTTTAGAAAACGTTGGAATTATTTTAGAGAAAGAAGTTTTATCTATGTAAAAGAAAAAAGGTTACTGAATCAGGGTAGCAGTGAGTCCAAGACAGTTAAATGAATAAAAAATAATTTTGTAGTCAGAAATACATTTTCCATGTAGGGTAAGCATTTTCTATTCTAGTTTATTCTAAATTATTCTGTTTGGAATTTTTCCATGCAGAGATTACTACAGGCAAAAGTGAAAACAGAAGAAAACAAATGGCTAATCAGATTTTCTTAAGCATCTTCTTTTTCCATGTTGACATGTTTTTAACTATTCCACATTAAAACATGAGGCGGCCATGTTATCTTAAGTATGGTTTCTCAGCTACTTTTATCTTTAAGGAATGTCTTCATTACAAGGACATCTTCAAACTTTATTATTTAATTGACATGAAGTATCATTTACTTAAGACAACAACAAAAAAAATCAATTAGAATCCAACTGTTGAAAACAAAATTACATTAACTAACCTTAATTTATATATTGCATAGCCATATAAAGCTATATATTTATATATTGCAATATATGTTTATATATTGCAATATACATTTATATATATATAAATATAAAAGACATATTTAATTTCAAAAAAATTGTTAAGAATAAAGAAATAGTATATCATTCTACTGATTAAATGTATCTTAAGAGAGAATGGTGTAGACTATATTCAAATAAGCGCATTTCCTCACCTTCTGTCTCTCACCATATCCAATCGTCCCATGTGTCTTTGCCCTCTCACAGGTGGAAGTATTTATGATTCCTTATTTGCTCGTAATTATCTGACATGGTATTCTTTTTTTGATTTATTGCCATAATGTTTTTCACAGCATGACTCAATTTTTATTTTTTTTATGTTAGAATGGGCACAAACATGCAACACTTAAAGTAGTAGCATTTGTGTACTAACGTAGTTCATGAGTTGTCCATTTCTGTCTAAAAACATATATGAAATTATTTTTGATACTCTTCACATTAAAAAGCTTCCTGAATTATGCTTTAGTCACCTACAATTTTATTTTTAGATTAGTAGAGGGATAGTTTGATTTAGTTTAAATGCAGAGGGAAATCTCATTATACAGTGAGAAGATGAGTATTTCCGAAATTAAAGATAATAAGACAATGGCATTAAAATGTCAGCTGTCTGAACAGTTAACATACTGACACTTTCTGAACATCAAAGTTTGGTCAAAATTGTCTCCATTATTCTAGGTTAAATTAAGAAGCCTTTACTTGTTTCAGAATCATTCATTCATTGCACTTCATAATGGGCCATATTTCAACATACAAAATTAACAATTGAGTAAAATATCATATCATGAAGATTCAGAAGTAACTGTAATGGAACAAAACAAAACCCTTTTCTCTTTCAGTTTTGGAGATTTTCTTCAGAGATGATGAATAAACTGCTTTCCACTAAATAATCTGTTATAGAGGATGTACGTTCAATGCATCACTTAATCACCATTGTGAATATACGTGCAAAAAAAGACCCACCATGGCAAAACTAATCCTTTATGAAATTGCAGAAATTATTCATTTCTCATTGAGAGCCAGCCTAACCCATTTTATTTCAGCGGGAGCTGTTGTCTTGAACAAAAAGTCTGGAAATTAGAACTTTAGATGTCTATTTGTGCAGAGGTCTAACTTTTTCATCTTTTTCAGAAATTTTTGACCACCAGCCCTCAGACATTTCTAAGAGGAGCACAGTTGGCAACTTGGGAAAGGATTCAGCATTATTGCTTATACTCTTTTTTTTTTTTTATGCAACCTTTCTTTACTTCAGACAGAAGCTTTTAGCTGGGTTAAACTTTTAAGTCTTTTTACAGAATAGGATTAATTTGCTGAGTTGTCTCATATGATTGGAGCAATTTGCTGTTTTAGAAAAGGGAATTGGCTGTGACTATGGACTTTAATTAGAACAAAAAGTAAACACTGTTTGTATAAATAAGAAGATAGTATAATTATGAATAGCTCAAATAGAGCTATTATATTATTATTAATAAATTTGAAGCTTCCCAAGCATTCATATGTAAGAAAAAAATCAGGACTGTTTTAATCAAGATAAGAAAATGGCCATAGATGTGTTGTGAGTACAAAGGGCAAAGCAGAAATTTGAATTCATGCTTTGTGTAATAAATACAGAGTCCTTTAGCTATTTTAGAAAACGTTGGAATTATTTTAGAGAAAGAAGTTTTATCTATGTAAAAGAAAAAAGGTTA
>JACDJE010000137.1:2031253-2110442 GCA_016647715.1 Pavo muticus
AGGTGCGGCCTCACCAGTGCTGAGTACAGGGGGACAATTACTTCCCTGTTCCTGCTGGTCACACTATTTCTGATACAAGCCAGGATGCCGTTGGCCTTCTTGGCCACCTGGGCACACTGCTGGCTCATGTTCAGTCTAGCATCAATCAACACCCCCAGGTCCATTTCCTCTACACAGTCTTCCAACCACTCTGCCCCAAGCCTGTAGCGTTGCCTGGGGTTATTGTGGCCAAAGTGCAGGACCCAGCATTTGGTCTTGTTGAATCTCATCCCATTGGCTTCAGTCCAGCTATCCAGCCTATCCAGATCCCTCTGTAGGGCCTCGCTACCCTCAGGCAGATCGACACTTCCAACCAGCTTGGTGTCATCTGCAAACTTACTGAGGGTGCACTCAATGCCCTCATCCAGGTCATCAATAAAGATATTAAACAGAACAGGCCCCAGCACCAACCCCTGGGGAACTCCACTCATAACCGGTCACCAGCTGGATTTAACTCCATTCACCACCACTCTCTGGGCCCGGCCCTCCAGCCAGTTCCTTACCCAGCCAAGAGTGTACCTGTCCAAGCCATGGACTGCCAGCTTCTGCAGGAGAATACTGTGGGAAACAGTGTCAAAGGCTTTGCTGAAGTCTAGGTAGACTACACCAACAGCCTTTCCCTCATCCACCAGACGGGTCACTAGGTCATAGAAGGAGATCAGGTTGGTCAAGCAGGACCTGCCCTTCGTAAACCCATGCTGGCTAGGCCTGATCCCCCGGTTGTCCCGCACATGCCGCGTGATCTCCCTCAAGACAATCTGTTCCATAATCTTCCCCGGCACTGAGGTCTGGCTAACAGTTCACCGGATCCTCCCTGCAGCCCTTGTAGATGGGAGTCACACTGGCAAGCCTCCAGTCTTCTGGGACCTCACCCTATTTCCTTGTTTACTTGATGTAAGAAGTAACTATAAGCATGAATTCATTTTGGACTGATTAAAAAGGCTGAAGGAACACTAAATTTATTCAGCTGAGACCAGTGTAAAATTTGCTTCTTCTGCAAGTTGCTTGCTTAAATACTTGTTCATAGTCTTCTGCAATTCCAGGACAGATCTCTAAATTGTGCATATTAACAGTTTGTTTTAATGAGTTAGAGCTTCTCACTTGAGCTATTGGGCTTTTACGTAGGTCACTCTGGAAGTAATGCCTCCTATTTATTTCCATGGGAATTACAACAGAAAAAAGGAGCACAATAACATTGTTTGGTAGAGCAAATTCTCAGCAACAAAACACTCTTTTTACAACATAGTCACCACCATTAACTATGCCTTTTTACCAGCAATAAACAGGGGCCCGCATGCTGTCCTTCTGTAAATCTGCACTAGTGGAGGTGACTCAATGTCCCTCTCATCACTGCTGAAATGCACCAACAACCGCCTCACTGTGCTCACATCAACTGATTGATCTCCATAAATGCTCTGCAAGTGTTGATGAATGTCAGTGGGTGCCACGTGTTAGAACATACCAAGTGATCCTTTTTTCTTCCTCTTTCTGGCTTATTCTCTACACGTGAAGGAATTTTTTCTGTGGTGAATGCAGTAAATATAATAGGGCTGACAGGACAATTTCTGCAACCAATGAAACTGGAATTAACTCCAGATTAGCTTATACCATAGGCAATGTCATCATATTTAAAAATTAAGCATTACTTTGAGTTTAAAGAAACAAATCGGATTACAAATTTTCCATAGTATTATTTAGTCAAGTGAAAGATTTAATTTTTTAACATCTTATGCCTCTATCCTCAAATGCCAGTTGCCCTAGTATAGTACTCATTGGAATATCACTATTTTCATCTTCGTATGTATATATGTGTGTTTACGTACAAAGTATAATTAAAAAGTTAACATATAGATCCAGAAGATGGCATTTGAAGTAAGGAACTGCAGGTGTGTATTTTTAATATTTATTCCAGTATTTTCAGTATTTTTTATAATCTAACTGTATTTAATACATTACAACCTACAAATGTTTTGAAACAATGAACAGACTAGTCATATGAAATCCTAAAAATGGAATATTCATGGAATTACTAAAAATAATCCTTATATACTGCTGCTGTTCTGAATATAATTGTTGACTCACACCCAGTAGGTATTTTGTTCAATAGGCATAGTTACATGTATCACCTGTGAAATGTGCTATTTAGGTAAAGAGAGATGGTTAGTTAACACTGTTATTACTTAAGGCCAAGATTTTTTTAAAAAGTAAATAAAAATTAGGAAGGTCTGTTGTCTAATTCTTATTATAATAAGAACTTTTTGCCTACGTGAAGAAAATAAATATTCTCGAATTAAGAGCTTTTCAAACAAGCTGTTGCATTTGGCTGATAAAATTGCTGTGAAAGCTTTCCTTCAAACTTAGTAGACTGTTTATGGACAAGAAAAGTAATGGAGTTTTTTATTCTGTTCTCTCAGGAAATATTATCGGATGGTTAACAAAGTAAAGAGAATAGACTGCAAATTAGTGGGGGAAAAAAAAAAAAAAGGAGTGATGAGAGCTTGCAGAAAGTGAAAACACAACCAAATATAGCATATGATATTTTCTTGTCTTCCCTAGGAAAATTTTGCCATCCTTTAATTCTGCATGACAGCATGTTTAGAAATGTGTTAACTTCATTTACAAGTTGTCCCATTCTGTCTTGTGCAAAAGTTCACATTCAAGACAAAAACAGATTTATCCTAGTCTTAGCTATTCTTTTGAACTGTATATGTAGGAATATCATGATTTTTATTTTTTTTTAATAGAGCGTACATGACTACTAGGGTAAAGACATGAACTACAAGACAACATTAATTCATTTTCATTCATGCTGAATCCTAATAAATTATGTTGGCTTTGTCTTGGTTTCATATTTTACATAACTTCAACATAGCTGTTTAATTTCCTGAGTCTTTATAGGAAAACTCCACCTAAGGTGGTTTACCATTGGATAAATTCAGACTTTTGATGAAAAGGATAAAAGACTGGTAACCCTGCTCTTTGCAGCTCTCTCTCCCTCACTGGAGGTTCATGTTTCCTTGGTAAGAAAAACAGCATGGTCATTGCTTTTTCAGCTAAGTTTGAATTTTAACTCAGCCTCATCCTGTCACACAGCAGGTCTGCAACACAGTTTGTTCATAATTTTCTTCTTATTCAGTGTAACCAGATGAGGTTTAACAAAAGCAATTGTAGAGTCTTGCACCTAGGAAGGAATAATTGCATGCACCACTACAGGTTGGGGGATGAGCTGCTGGAGAGGAGCTCTGCAGAGAGGGACCTGGGTGTCCTGGTGGACAACAGGTTGGCCATGAGCCAGCAGTGTGCCCTTGTGGCCAAAAAGGCCAGTGGCATTCTGGGCTGCATTAAAAAGAGCGTGGCCAGCAGGTCGAGGGAGGTGATCCTCCCCCTCTACTCTGCCCTGGTAAGGCCTCATCTGGAGTACTGTGTCCAGTTCTGGGCTCCCCAGTACAAAAAAGACAGGGATCTCTTGGAAAGAGTCCAGCGGAGGGCCACAAAGATGGTGAAGGGCCTGGAGCATCTCCCCTATGAGGAAAGGCTAAGTGAAACTGGGTCTGTTTAGCCTTGAGAAAAGAAGACAGAGGGGACCTGATCCAGGTCTATAAATATCTGAGGTGTGGGGGGCAAAGTGGCGAGGCCAGACTCTTTTCAGCAGTGTGTGGAGACAGGAAAAGGGGAAACGGCCAGAAACTGGAGCATAGGAAGTTCCACACCAATGTGCGCAAGAACTTTACAGTGAGGGTGACGGAGCACTGGAACAGGCTGCCCAGGGAGGTTGTGGAGTCTCCTTCTCTGGAGATATTCAAGACCTGCCTGGACGCCCACCTGTGCGACCTGGTGTAGGGAACCTGCTTAGGCAGGGGGGTTGGACTCGATGATCTCTGGAGGTCCCTTCCAACCCCTATGATTCTGTAATTCTGTGATTCTTTAAAATGTAATGATATATTTAATTTTCTGATTTACTTTGTGATATTGGCAGGAATATGGAAGATGCTATTTCTTTCCAAAGCTTATTTGTTAAAGAACAAAACCTAAAATTTTGAATGTAAATGTTAATTTAATTCTTCTGTGATTTATTATTAAGCATATATGATGTCAGAAGTCAGTGCAAATATATTTGAAAATCTTAAAACCAGGGTGGTCAGTTCTCAGATGAACAAGATACCTAGTGTGAAGTCAGCCTTCGTGAACTTGTCAATGCCAGCATACTTCAGGTACAGTAATTATTCCCATGTGAGCTGTGAAGGATCAGTATGGGATTTTTACTGCCAAAAGCTGATTTTAGGAAACTCAAGCAGTCATTAACTATCCTTCTGGCTTTAGATAAGATCTGATTTGTTCATGTGAGTTTGTAAAATAGCCTACATCAGATGCTACATGGTATTGCATACTATCGTAGTCACAACTGAAGTCAGCTGAAATGAAGTTACTTTTAAAAAGGTCTCTTTTAGAGTTAGCTCAAAAATAGGACATTTCTCTGAGCTGTAGACTGCAATATGAATATAACCTTAGCCTAAATATATTCTTTACCTGTTTCTCTATTTTATTTAATCTGTGGTTTTATAAATTGTAATTAAATCTTACTTATTCTAGGCAATTTTTCTGATGCAATAAAACCTCATCAAATTACTTAATAATTAATAAACATTTGTTCAAAAGTCATAAAAAGCTCAAATGAAACAGAATTTCATGTTGAGATTGATATGACCGTCTTCAAATGTGGACCATTTTCCTGGCTATGGAGTGCAGAAAAATATGTCTTCCTGAGTTCAACATTTTCTTCAATGGTTTTATTATGGTCCATCAATGTAAGCCTGCATAAATATGAGGCTTTTTACTTCCTAGTAGCAAGGGATGCCTGAAACAGACACAGCTGCCCTTCCACATTCTTATTTGAGGTCGTTTAGGAGGAAGATTTACTTTACATAGATAATACAAATGATTCAGAAAACATGTCCCTCATCAGAGGATAGGTGGGGCTGCACTATAGCTCAGTAGAGTTTGAATATGGATCTATTTTTGAGTATCCTAAGAGAACTTTTTGAGTTCTGCAAGCTGATGCCATTAACATGCTCTGCTGAGATGGACAGGAAGCTGGAAATGTTATAATTTGAGACACACTGCATTACAAAATCTGACTCTTCAGAATTGGTCTCTACTGAAACCTGTTCTTTAGAGAGTAGGCAGCATCTCACTGGTGATCTGATCTCATTAATGATCTGATAATAAGCTGGACAAGTGATTCTGATAGTTTTTCAACACTTGCATTACTCATTTTGATACTGACAATCCAAACCAAAGACATTTTTTGGTTTGAGTATGCAGGCTGAATTTGCTTCTGATGCTTAGGTTTTCCTGTGACCTTTGGAATTTGCTATCCTGTAAAGAAACAATTAAGTTACTGTACCACTGGCATTGATGCTAAGGCTATAAGCATGTAATAGAGCCTTGCTTTCACAAATATCAGAGGCTGAAGGGGGGCCCTGGATAGATAGCTAAAGTCAGTGTGAAAATCGATAGTAGTCCCACTGGCAACATTAATCAATGCTAATTTCTATGGCAGTCTGGCACACAACTAAGTGAACATTCATATGTATTTTTATAACACCACATGCCACTGGCAGATCTGAGCTATTAATAGAGCTCATTGTGAGGGAGCCAGTTCACAGCAGATGCTTCCTTAACACAACAGATTTAAATTTTGTCAAATGCTACCTTGCCAACTATGCTCACCTAGATTGCCCATTTGTCAAATTTTTCATAAACAATATTATATATATTTTTCAGCACAGTTTTTATGCACAGAATGTGCTTCTTGTAAGAAAATTGCAGAGTAATATTGTTAATATTTTTGTAATTTCTTTTCAGCTACCTTATGACCAGTACAAAACACTTAGTATTGTGTACATGGTAGCTCTGTAGGTCTCTGTAGTCACTGATTGCTAAGCTGTATTTAATTCTTATTCACTTTAACATTCCACACAGTGCTTGTTCTAGGATGGATGCTCTTCTGTATAGGCACTATCCTTCTGTTACTTGCTCCAACACGATGACGTTATGCTACCTCAAAAACAAGCTGCTGGTATTATTAGTGCATAGATGTCTGACTGTCTACCATTCAATCAAAATGAACAAATTACTTGGTCATTTTGTCATGCTGGCTATTATCCTTTTTTTATTTTTCTTTTGTAAAAAGAATTTGATAGTGGTTACAGTTTCTAATGAAAGCAATTGAACAGGATTATTTCCAGTTCTACCAGAACTGTGGTACAACGCACTTTTGGAACAATACAATTCATCATATCAGTCATTCATGTCTTTTTTAGTTTATTCTGCTTTTCCAAATTTATTGGTAATGTCATTCTTAATAAATAGTTTTCATGACTCATCTTTAAAAGATTATGACAAGAGAGCACTGACATGACATTTTAATTAAGCTTAGACCATATTTCATTTACCATTTTTCTCACCAGGTAAAATGAGACACGAGGAAAGGCATAGACATAAGACAACAGTACATAGCAAATTAATGGCAAAAGAACTGGGACAAATATTAAATCTGCAGGAAAAAAAAAACACAAAAAAAGGTAACATGATAATATGGAAAGGATTTGAAGCATAATATTCTTTGCATCTTCAGCATGCAACATAAGGTTGTGCAAGGTTATTTAAACTACTATTCATAAAGGCACTGACAGTCTTGTAACACTTCAGGACCACATTCTGCAAAAAAGCTGATTGCTTTCTGACATGAATTTGTGGCAGTGATAACAAGACTTCATAAAAGTCATTGTTTTCTGAGTAAAAATCTAAGACCCAGGAGAAATGTAGAGCAAGAAATAAGGTGAGAAATGTATCACTGTTATTAAAAGTACAGTCATGGGAGCTTAGGAGAAATTGCCTGGCAAGAAAGCACATAAACCTTTTGGATAATTTAATAGAAACCAAGGGAAATGTTAAAGAAATTAGGACAGTAAACTGAGATTTTATAAAAGAGAAAAAGGAGATTAAAAAAAGAGCAAGAACAATGAAATGGAAATTTGTGTTCTGTAGTTCTTTCTAGAGGTTTCTTGAAAGATACAGCATAGATTGGATGCTCAGCTCTACTGTGAAGATATTGTTATATCTTCAGAAAACAAACTGTAAGTCTTTTCTGTTTCATTTTAGACCAGCTTTACTTCCTGAGGTAATGGGCATCCATTCCTGTGATCTAGTATGGGCCTACGGGGATTTCAAGGACAATGAATGTCACCAGTCACAAATTAAGGACGAGACGCTTCCTCTACGCATCCAGTAGAAGAAAAATTAACATTCAACTTGTTCTATAATTTGTCAATCTCCTATGTTTGCATAATGTTAGTGAAAAAAAAATGAGAGTACCCTGATACTTCGGATGTCTTTGGTTCTTTGCAGATTGGCTGTAAATTATATAAGACATCGGCAAAAAGCACCTATTCTTGGATAAAATGACTGTATTTATTGATCACTGTCTTCAGCACAATAAAGTTAATGATGTTGTTTTCTGTTGTGAAGACTTCAGTCATTGGGATTGTTTTCATTCTGTTCTCTTGGTGATGGTGAGGAGAGGTGCCTGTGGTCTTGGTGGTAGTGGCATATGAAGGGAAGCAACCTGAATCTGTGATAGAACATATTTAGTCCATTTACTGAAGGCATTCTTCCTCTGGCTGTTGATAGAGTTAACAGCTTCAGAATGTTGTTTCAGCAACTTCAATTTCTGCATATAGTAACACTGTTTTGAAAAGATCTTTTTTGTTCTGTTATGTCTACTGACTGCAATATTTTTGTCTAGGCTTTCTACTGTAGCTTATATATTTACTACTTCAAATCCAAATGACTAGAGAACTCTCTACAATAAACACACTACTAAACAATTTCAAATCCTATGATGAGTCAGAATGAAACAGTTTGTTATACAAGCCATGTGCTGAATGGGGTACTAGGGCAAGACTGGTTATGTGAGAAGAGAAAGAAGCAGCCAGTTTCTAAACTCTTTATTAGCTGACGCAATATCTTGTGAACTCATTCTTTCACTATCTTAGAAAGGCAGGCTCACCTTTTGAGTCTTTTTAGCACTGTATCTGCATCTCAGCCATTAATAATACCAGTTGTCTGCTACATTTTTGAAAGAAAGTCTGAGTTATTGATTTCTCCTTGTCTTCTAAGAAACTATCAGGAGCCAGAACTCTTAATGCCTGCTCCTGTGCACTTGTGAGACCACCTCTTTTTTGCCTACGTGGTGGCAAGTGGTGTTGCTTGAAGTAATATGAGATTACAACCCAGCTCTGTTGAATGCTATGCCTTTCAGAAACTGTTCTCTGGCTTGATGACATTCAGATTATAATGTTAAAAAAGCGTCTTTCTACTAAGAACAACAGAAATGGAATCGTATAAAGGCTGTTACTTCAGGCTGCGATTTTTATTTTCAGGATAATGTCTATGATGTTCTATTTTTAAACTGAGGGTAGAATCTATAGTGTAGACCTCTGTAATACCCTTTTAAGTTTATAAATCATATTAGGAAATCATATTTGCCAGAGGCTGGTTGGCACAGGAGCAGGCTCTCCGGGGCAGTGGTCATGGCGTGAATCTTCCTGAGTTCAAGGAGTGTTTGGACAACACTCTCAGACATATGGTTTGAATTTTAGGTAGTCATATGTGAAGTTAGGAGTTGAACCTGAAGATCCTTGTGATATTCTATTATTCTATTTCAGAATCTTGCTTTATGGCCTCATAGATCTAGCACTAATATGCTCTCTAAGGGGCTTCCTCAGCTCCAGAATAACTGAATGAGATTTAGAATCTAAGTCTCAAGAGAGCTTTGCTTGATATTACATTGCTTGTCCTGTCTACTGCGTTTTTTTTCTGTTTGTTTTTTAGCTTTGGGCTTAGAACAGCCTTCCACTACAGTGTCAGAAATAAAATGAGTCCAAGTAACGGAATTACTTCTTAACTCTTTTATACCCCATGACTCCAATATTTAAACAACTTTTAGCCTTTAGCAAAACCATACAAAATATGAAAATATTCGCTCTTTTACATGAAAGGAGAGGAAGAGCAAGGAGGTTAAATGGGTCAATCTTAATTGCACAAGAGAGTGAAGACTTGAAACAGTATTCTCATGTCTTGGGTGATGCATTTTATGCAACAGTCTTGGAATATTTGAAATCTAATCATCTGAAGTTCAAATCCCCTTGTACATAAAACTTTTGCAGTTTTGAATTAATCTTACAGAAATGAGATTTGTATGTACAAAGTAGAGAAATCCTGAAATTAAAAAAAAAAAAAAGGAATCTTGCTTTTATTTATATTTGTCTTTAATTTGCAAAACTCTATGTTTCTTCATAAGGAGTGGAATAGAATTGGAGACCAAAAGTTGTCTGAAATACACAGCTAGACATGTCACTGCTCAGATCAGTGAAAGAAATGGTACTATAGCAGTGAAAGCACTAGCCATCAACTATACTGCTGCTAATCACCAGTCCCCCTTTCTTTTGCCTAGACATCATTCAGAAGGAATTTTTTACAAGAGATGTTTAGGATGATTCATCCTTGGTGACAGAGGAGGTGTGGGGTCCACATAATAAAATGCATGGGATGTTTCCATAGTAGAAAAGGAAAACAGTCTGCCTCTTACTCCTTTTCTCTTTTTATCTGAACTCTGAATTTCCCAAAAGCAATAATTTTCAGATCCGATTCATTCCATTGTCATGCTAGGACAATTGTTTTAGATTAAAATCAGTGATGCACTGTTTAAGCGAGCATGTTCCATAGCAGTATAGCTACGTACATTTTGAGATAGACAACTTAGTTATCTCAAGAGATAGGCAAAATCAAATATCTCACGAGATAGAGACATCAGATTTGCAATACTAGCACAAGAAAGACAGAGATACCTTTCACATATGCTCTTACACAATCTTAAGCCATTTGAAGTAGCACAGGTTGTGTCTAGTTTTAGGCACAAAGGCAATTAAAATGATGTATATCAGTACTATAGAGGACAATTTTTATATCTTTCCTGGTGGCTCTTTCATTCTTCTGTTGGCACCAGATATCTCTATATTTATATGCAGTTATTCAGCCCAGTTAATACTGCCATCAAGCGGCTCTTCCATATTCACTACTACTTGTCTAATATTGACTGGTCGCCTTCCACCTATTCCAGCTTACATGAGTGACTACTGCAGCAGTAAAATCATGATGGCAATTTCTAAGCTGTGATTATATTAATCATTTTGCTTCGAATGAGAAATCTGATTTTCTAATCTCTCATTACTTATACACAGAAGGTCCACTTAACTCATGTGTAGGTAGCGCTTGTAAAAAGTGTGACATTTAAGAATATTTTAAATTACTTATGATTTCCAAAATTATTATATCTAGAACCTCTAACAGTTAATGACTCAAGGGAGGTTGGGCTGAAAAAAAATAGAATTAATCATTGCCTACTTTGGCGTATGCTTTATATATAAGAAGAGTTAAACTGTTCTCAGATCTGTGGATTTTCAGCCTTGCCCTTGCACACTGCGGTGACATGTGAAATGGACTTTTTCTGGAAAGGAAGCCGGCTGCCTTTTGAATAAAAAAATGGCAGAATAGCTGGATTCAAAGAAAGTCAGATGTTGATATTCTTCACCACACAGAGCAGGAACACAAGTGTGAAAGAGAAACACTAGGAGAAACTCAGGAGGGAACAGTGAAAACTGAAGAGAGAAAATACTTCTGTTGTCTTTACACATTTACAGCTAGACCACTATCTTTTATTTTTTCCCTTTTAATTAACCAATAATTCTCCTAAGGTGAATGATAAAATATTTTCTACTTCTTTCTGTACACTGCATTATCTTTTCCTTTGTAATTTCATAGTATCTCAATTTTTTTCCCTAGAAAGAGTGTCTGTTCTCAAAAGTTGCACTTCTTAATTTAAACTGCACTATCCTCTGTATGCTATAGTTTATTATTAAGAAAAAATAACTATCACATATGGCATTTTTTTTTCACTTTGTGTTGATTGGAAAATACAAAAGCCATTCAAAATAACAATCCCCTTTTCTTCCTCATCAATTCCTCCATCTGCCAATGAAGGAAACTCTTACCCAAGCTTTTGCTCAGAAATAGGAAACTGAATTTCAGAAAGGTTATGAAACTTATTCAGACATCATCTGAGATAAACGTTACACTCAGAATAAGAATTAGAAATCAGAGACAAATTTTTGGACTCCTGGCAATCCTTTTTTTAATAGGGAACAATGAGTTAACATCACTCATGACTACTTTTTGCCAGTCTGAAAGGGAGGGAAAGAAAAATATTCCATGGAATTTAAGCAAACACTTCTTTCTTCATTGAAATGACCATTATGAAATCCCACAAGAACATATTCAGAAGTGGCTTTTCAAGTAGAGCATAATGCTGCAGCAAGAAATCTTTGTTTGCAAACTTTACTTTTATTTTCTTTTCACTTGGATTCTCCTTTTTGTTCTTTGTTTTTGTTTTTTTTTTTTTCTCTTCAGCACTCTACATTCAATACTCTGCACAGAAAGTAGTCAACTGCAAATGACTCCTTTGCTTTAAGGTGTGGATGATTCTAGAACAACGTAACATCAATGAAAAATCGCATTTTCCTCATAAGCTAATGTGAAAAGGCAAACAATACTTGCAGAAACTTTGCTTCACCATTAAATTTTGTGTTATAAATCATTTTTGTGCAAGATTTTATGAAATATGTATTTTGCTTAATATTTTAAAGGGCTTAAGATTCTGAGAAAAGACCAAAACTCTCAGTATCAGATGTTACATAAACAGACATAGAAACAAGATGAGATCCTTGCTCTGAAAACTAACCTGATTTTTTTTTCTATGACAATTATTAAAAGACAAAATGAGACATGCTTTTCTTTAGTATTAGTTATTCAGTAATACCCTGAAAAGTGATCCAATTGCTCCCTGACAGCTTAATAAATAGAAAAAAATACATCCTTCAGGATGTATAGAAAATGGAAGTCTACCTCTCTGTACCGTGGACAAACTTCATTCTCCTTGAATATCCTGTTGCTGTGAAGTAATTGCATTAATGAACACCAACAGTTAAAAGACAGGAGGAGGTACTTTTTCATGCTATATATTGATAAAACACCAGTCAAACTTCTGATGAAAGAACTTTTTATTTATTCCTTTTACAACTGATGTTCTTTCTGAAGAGTAGATCTCTTTGACTCACACATATACAACATTTTATAGGAGGACAGACCGATTATCTAAAATAATTCCTCATTTGGAATCTTTATCTACTTTGCAGTGTTTTAACTGAGGCTAACACTGAACCCAATGCCAGTTTCATTACAGTACTCCTCCTCTCACTCAAGTTAATGACAAAAAGCCTCCCTGACTTCAGAAATGTAAGGTCAGACTTTATGTGTGCCACATACAACTGAGATATATAATCCTTTCCTCAGAGCACAAAGCTATAGCAGACTTTTGAGTAACTTGTTGCATATATGGGGGAAGATTCATACACATTACACAATATGTAGGACAGTAAACTCATTTCCACCTGCATTAATAATGAAAAAGTTAAGAACCTTGTGCCCTCTCTTGAGCAAAGGATTTACTTGAGTCCATTGCAGGACATGTTCTGTTAACTGTTGTATCAGAAATAATCAAAATTTGAAAGATATGCCTGAATTTTGTTTCGATGTAAAAAAATTTCTTTGATTTGGCTAATTGAATCATTGGCTTTCCGAGTCCAGTGAGCAGAGTTTTAGGTAAAAATGCATAACTTACTCTTTCAGTTGGCTACAAAGACTACTGAAAATAAAGAAAAGTCCCGTATTACTAAAGGTGCTGTACATTTGTTGTTTATTATTGCTGTTGTTTGTAGTAACAATAGTTATTGTTGGTTTTGGCTTTTTTTTTTAGTGATTTATCAAAGACAGTGAGATTCAGCTACTTTTAAGTACCTCTCAGACATGCTTAAGTTAGAAATATAATCATGAAAACCTCATTACATAGTTAAATGTAGTTAAATAATTCTTCGTTAGATGGTATTATTCATCATATAATCAGCACTTAATTTTTTGCAACATATTGGTTTGCCTCATTCATATGGCAGTTAATACCTACAGGAAGGCAAGTGAATCACAGACTTGCTTTCTACTGCCTGCAGTGGAAGCCTTGACACCTGGTTCATGTGCAGTAGACAATTGTGTTTTAGCCAAACTTTATCTAAGTAAATCAGAACGTGAGTCTTACCATGTTTATGTAGCTAAACTAGGTCTGATTTCAAACTAGGGCAATCCCTGAGGCAATTAATTGTCAGATGAAGGTGGGAGTGGATATAAAGCTCCATAGGTTGTTTCTAGACTAAAACTTGCTGAACACTTACCTGTACTGCAGCTTCTCAGGGAAATACGAGCCATAGACTGCATAAGACTGATTATGACCCTGGGGAATATATTTGCTCAAATATCTATCTCTTCACGTTTTACTGATATTTAACAGACCAAATTAAAGGTAGTGAGTTACAGTACACATATACTACATTATACATGTACTTATATTTTTTACCCATTTTTGAAAAATACTTTGGCTATTATGCAATTTCTTTTGCAAAATGAGGAAAATGTGCAGATCAGCAATACATAAATTATATTTCTGCTACATTTTATCCAACCTCAGCCTCACAGGGATTAAATGCTACTTATCATATTTAATAATTATATTGCTATTCCTCCTACAATTAACTAGGACAATTTAAAATTCCTTTCTTTCTTTTTTTTTTTCTTTTCTTTTCTTTCTCTGTCTCTCTTTTTTTCAATATATATATATTTTTTTTCAGTAAATCTATCTACTTTCTGAAAGCGAGTTTTCAGGTGACAGCTTATTGTTTTAAACAGCCATATCCAACCCACAGCCCATCATCTGCATGCAGCCTGGTATAGCCAGTAATGTAACCTACCTCCATCATGGAGGCATCTCTTGCCTGCCAAGTGGCCTGGCCCAGTTTCTGTCAATTCCAGAAGTTCTTCTTCACTCACTGCAGCCCGTGCAAGCCAAAATTTTGGAGACCCATGATTTTAAGCTTCAATTATTTCAGACTGGAAAAATACACATTCCATTCTCTTTCTTTTCTTTCTTTTATTATACAGTTTTTGGATTGGACAAAAGAGAATCACAAAGTTTCTGTGTCATTTTAAGTTGATCATTGCTTTAAAGAATATAGAATTTGCATTTGCTGTTTCATTTTAAAGCCCTGGAAAACAGTTTTTGTTAGGAAAAAATATGTAAATTGAAGGAATTACTATCTTCTTTCCCTGCTTAAGACAGTAACTCTGGGTATGGAATAAGAGGAAGGCTATGTGCCTTTAAACATAGAACTCTTCCCTTCCAATCTGAGACATTCTATGACTCTCTATTCTATGAACATGTCCATTTTTATTTTTTTAATTTTTATTTTTACTTTTCTTTTTAACCTTTACTTTCTTCCTTTTTCTATAAGATGAATCTTAAGATTGTAACAACACATCTCCATTTTTATCTCTATTTAAAATTATCTTTGTTCTATTGTTTGTGTTATTTATAATATTGATATTATGAATACTACGATGTTATGATTTTAATTATTTTTACAGTAGCATGGAGCATATTCTTTCTGTGTATCTTTAAGCTCCTGTAACTTATCCTCACTACAGTGTAGTTATCAACATCATCAAATACCTGTCGTTGTAGAAAAAAAAAATCCAGGAGGGCAAAGATTTTGAAATTCAAGTTTCTCATTTAAATAACATTTACTTTCTTTAAGATCTCTTTGAGTGAAGGGTCAGTTTTATTTACATGAATATATCTACTCCTTTGAAATAATTTCAGCAACTTTTTCAAAATCATATTGCCTACAGTATTTTTTTTCTGCACTGAAATGGATTTTAAGAATTAATAAATCTTCAAAGTAATAGTAAAATTCTTGAACTCTCCAAAATGACATTACAAAAATGACAAAATAACCCATCTTGACATAAATATAGCAGCTCAGCTGAAAAGAAAAAAGTAACCTGTTCACTTGAAAATTCAACAAGCTTAAAAAAGGATGTACTTTGGTCTTCTGTAAGGATGAAACGGAAGTATTTAGGCAATCCAAAACCTATTCTTCATTTTGCCCTTGCCTTGCTGAGTCAAACTGATGAAGTTGTTGTGTACTTTTTGTCTGTATGAGAATCTTTTTGTTCCCATGCTTTTCTTTAGTTTGTGAGACACCTGAGGCTAGAGAGTTCAATTTTCAGACCTCAGTCAGGACTTTCAGGCAGTACTATAGTAAACTACATCATATGTCAGTTTGCAGCTGCCCATGTCTCCCATTGCACATGGGCATGTTCCTGGCCAACCACCTCACCAGCCTCATCCTCACCCGAATGCAGGAGCCAGCTCCCAACCAGATCATAGAATCACAGAATCATATAATTGTAGGGGTTGGAAAGAACCTCTAGAGATCATCAAGTCCAACTCCCCTGCCAAAGCAGGCTCCCTACAGCAGGGTGTACAGGTAGGAATCTTGGTCCCTCCATCACTGCAGATTTGCCAGGCAGTCATGGGGCTTTTGGTTTGTCCTGATCGCTGTCCTGTTCCCAGTTCTGCTCCCTTGCAGGATATTACTGCTGCCGCTTGAGGGAAAAAAATGGTCTAGCTGGCTTTGTGGATGCCCTTAGCTCTCAGCTTGCAACCTCACAGCATCCAGTCCTTGTGGCACCTTGACACTCCCACTTTTTTACAGACTTGTCTGTACATAGAACTGTATACCAATGTACTTTTAATAGCTTAAAATATACTTCGGTACACTGGGGAATGGCAATGAGAAAGACAATGGAAAAGTATTTTAATAAATGGTGAAGGTAAATCAGTGGTACAATTTCCATTATCACTTAAAAGTTATGATTTTAAATAAGCTATATATCTCTGCTGCACTGTCGGCATTGAAAGATTAATGGAAATACATCCCCAACAATCCAGTTATTTTTTAAAACAGAATTCAAAAATATTGTTCACTGTCATCTTTTTAGACAAAAAGGAAGCATGTTGACCCAAGCAGGGGTGAAAAATGTGTTTGTTTCTGTAAAATAAAAAAGCTAAATTGCTCTGTATCTACCAAGAATGGTAGACATGATTTTGTTAATACTATGTTTTCATTATTTTAAAGTTTCAGTACAGCAAAGTGTGGTAAAAAAAGAAAAACTCATTTTCTTGACTTTCCAGAAAGGAAAAGTATGTAGATAGATAGTCTAACTGGCCTCTGCAAAGCTATGCAAGGTATTAAAAAAGAGTTCTATAAGATATTAAGACAGAAAATATTCTTCCTTTTTCTTCAACTTGGCTAACAAAAAATAGACGCATGACATTGTGGTCAATTAAATATTTGGACTTTACAGAAGGAATTATGAACATTACAGTTTTTATTCACTTTTCAATAGAAAATGGAATAAATAAAGTTCTACAAGCTGCGTTAAAAATAATCACAACAGTTAATCATTCAAGTGGTTACCATAGTATTTTTCTGCAGCATTATACACAATGAGAATTCACTGCCTTTTCATGTGACAACAGCTAACATTAAGGGCTGGACACAGGACTCCAAACGTGGCCACACCAGGGCAGAGTAGACAGGGAGGATCACCTCCCTTGCCCTGCTGGCCACACTTTTTCAATGCACCCCAGGAAACTGTCGGCCTTCTTGGCCACAAGGGTACAGTACTGGCTCATGGTCACCCTGTTGTATACCAGAGCTCCAAATTGCTCATGTTAGAAAAATGTCATTACACATCAGCCTTGATTTTCAACGAATCTACTGTATTCTTTTGTATAGAAACCCAAGTGTGGCACAATCAACCCTGAGCATGAGCAGCTACATTCTGCAAGCACTGCAAGTACAGTCTGATAACCACCTGTTACCCTCCTGTTAATCAAGAGACATACTGGATTCTCATAAGAGGATAACAGAGGCACTTTCTATGGGCCTTAGTTTAACAGATACTTCATATTACCAGTCCTTTATAAATCTTGCTTTTACATAAGTGAAATACATTTAAATTCTAAGTTATGGGTTAATGAAGAGTTTTTCTGCTTGCTTTCTGAGCCAAAAAGTGTATGGCACTGGCTGTGTTCTCATACTAATAAATCTGAATTTCATTAGGATTAATTAACTTATTTTCAATATGGTGCTACAGTATTCACATGGTTCTTTCATCTCAGGGGCTGGGATGAAATAAAGAGGTAGAAAGGAACTATCAGCTAACATTACACTGTCACAATTTATCTTTGCATTCATGGATCCCTTCAATTAAATCATCTGCAAAAGAATTAAGATTTTTTTTTTTAAATTGAGCAAAAACTTGTAATATCATTGAATATTTTTTTTAATTTATACTTATAAATTATTTTCAAGACTGATCTTTTCAGCCTATTCCTAATTAATAAAAATTCTGGCCTTCCAAGACCACCCAGGAAAAGCACCTAGAGCAACGTACCATTTAATTGAAAACACACTTACAGATCAATGTATAATTTAAAGTTAAGAAAATCTACATAGCTGGAAAGCCATACACATTGTAATATTTTCTCTAAGCTTACTAGCTGGGAATGAATCTCCCAGCAGTGCATTCTTGATATAATCTGGCAGGTTTGCCTTCAATTTTTTATTTTTATAATTTGATCTGAGTTTCTGGACAACTTCAAGGCTCAAAGAATAGGTTTTCCCAGTCTAGTAACCTTATTTGCTAAAAGCAAATTCTTTATGTTGGTAATTTTTGACTTCATAATCTCCTGGAAGTACAGAAAAAGAAAAGACTTCTCCTTGAAGATTTGGTTTGTCAAGCATTACATTCCAAAGAGTTAGTAGTTTTATCATGTCAGAGATTTATTTCATGAACTAAATAAATTGCTTTTATCCCTTGACGCTGTGTCATGATTTGCAAATGTGATCTGCATTACTGAATAATGCCAACAGTTGATTTCCAAGAAGCACCTATTTTAACCCTCTGTTAAAATGGTAAAGAAGCGGTATTCTGTTGAACATGACCTTGAAGCATTCCTGAGGGAATACACAGGGAAGCAAATTCTGTCATCTTCCAGAAGATTCTTTAAAACAATCAACATGTTCTTTTAGTATACATGCCATGCATATTTGACACATTCTTAATGGACTTTCATCAGCATCACTCAAACAGCAATGTAGGGGTGTTTTTGGCTTGACCACAAAACTTACTTATTCTGTACAGTATTCTAGCCTTAGATCCCACAGTGAGGCAGTCAGCACAAGAACTGTAGGTAAAAACATACTTGCAAAGGGTCTGAGCCTATCCAAGGTCTGATCTCTCTATATAATCCCAGTAAGGCCATTTGGAATATGAAGTTACCTTTTTATTGGTATTGGCAAAATCATTCAAACTGTATGTAAGGTAAGTGAACACTTGTCATAAGCTGTCATAAACACAGCCTCTCACAGAGTTTGATTAATATATTTATTCATTTTCTGTAAGCTGATATCAATCCAGAACTGGTTGTAGAAGCAGAAATATGATCTGTTCTCAGCTGAAAGTTTCGCTGAAAAGTTTTTACCAGTGCAGTCAGTGGCATAGATGTGTTCCTTTGTACTCAGTTTAGCAGTGTAGGAGGTGTTGTGCAATAAAGAAAGATTAAAACATTCCTGTACAGAAAATTCTACAGTTTAACCCTGTGAGCTGCACTGTCTGATATAGATATTACTACAAAAATTGCCAGGATACCATCCTGAAAGTCTCTCTATCTGATTCTGGTTCAAGACTAAATGACAGAGATGAAACAGTTTTGAATCTGTCACAACTTCTCATGTGCAGAATTCAAAAACTGGAATTCTTTACGTGAGGGTATCAAGTCTCAATGAACTTACTGTTCTAAATTTTTTAATTATATTGCTTAGGGCTGAGTAGCTTTCTTAATACTTATTTTGCATTCAGTTCTCTATTAATGAGAATAGGTTGCATAATCATTGAAGGACTTTAATTCTCTTTGTACTGCTTAGCAAACATCCGTCCACTTTATCTGATCATTGTCTGTTTGCTATCTTTTTTGAAACTCAGACATTGGTTTCCAGCTTATCCAAGATGACAGCAAGCTCCACGAATGGTATACTATACCACCAACAACTGTTTTGACATTGACTAGATATTGAAAGTGATTCACTCAGCTCTTTATTGTCTTCATAATTTTCTGAGCAACACTTTAGCTGAATATGTGTTTAATACCAATTAAATTAAAAAAATACTATTAAAAATAACCAAAATAATAAAACAATTTCCTTTCTAGCATCTGTGATGAAAATTATTTATTATAAGTTTGAGTGTTACTCCCTAAACCATTTAATCAAACTGTTTTTGGCAGCTTTGATAGAAGTAGTCAGGCATTAAATGTGAAGCTCTCTTCCTCCAGTGCCTGAAGGTAACACGCAGCCTGGATGCAGAAGATGTATATCTCACCTTTCAGTGATTAGTTTGTCAAAGACACAAGATCTATGAATATACTTATTTAGCCTGCCAAAAGGATATAGTACAGCCTGAAAAGTCATCATCAAACCTGATGTAGCAGAAAATTTCTAACTATTGATTAAATTCAGACATTTGTTTTAATCTGAACATGTACTTCAGTGCATCAATAGGTCAAGTAGTCTATGAGTGCAACCTGTAATATTGGAATCTTGAGTCAGCAAGTTAATATGCCACTGCTTACATCAAATGATTTTCTTTTGGGCTGTCTCTTAAAGAGAAAGAAGGTATAGTGTAAGTCTAGAAAAATAGACCAAGGTTGTTCATTTTAACTGCATGATTTTTCCTCTTTTAGACAAAGTCTTAAGTGGTGTACCACATGCAGATAGGAATTTAAAGTTCATTATTATTTCTAAAATAAAATTAAACAAAATTAAGATTTTAAACTCATTCATCTTTGTAAAAAAAAAAAAAAATCATATTTCTATTATCAGGATGGCCTACAGTGTGGGAGAGGTTGAAAAAAAGAAGAGAAAGAAAATTAAAATGGAATTTAGCTCAACTTAATGTCACTATTGTTATGAGAAGCATAAATTAAAAACTAGGTATGTTCTCGAACTCCCTGAAACAGTTATATAAATAATATGCTTGGAACATTTTAGTCTGAAAGGAGAAAATTTCTATGGCAGTACTTTTTTTTATAAACAATGGAATATTATTCCTACTGAGTTCACTTGGAAAGTGCTCTATCATGCATGTCATCATAAAGCTCTTGGTTGTTATGGAATTACTATTGTTTTCAGCTAGTTGGATGGATTTTTTAACATTTTTTATTGATGTGTATGCAATATTTTTTTACCTTACTTTTCATTATAAATTATTCACAATATTTTACAAATTTTTTTCCATTCATTTACTTACTCATAAGCAATCCCCCCAAAAAAACAAAACCAAAAAACATAGGTTTTATTTCAGTAACTATAAAATCTTTCATGTCTATTATACCAAAGTTCCAGAAGAAAATAAAACAGAATGTTTGGGCATCTTAAGAACATCAGCATTTCCATTTCTTTATATATTTGATGGGGTCACTTAGCAGAAAGAGATTGGTCATCTAAAACATGAAAAACTTAACTGCATTTTTTTATTAAACAGAATGATAAAAGATGAGTTATTTAGAATATTTTGTATAAAATATTAGGAAATTACCTTTACAAGAAACCATTTTCCCTCATAGCAAAGATTTTATTCTGGACGTAAAGGAAAAATAACAAGTGGATAGAAAAAATAACAAGCGGTAAAAGAAAAAAATAAGTGGATGCGATTAAGCAAATGTGCTTAATCAAACACATGCTATAATGTATATGCTGTAGATCACATTTCTTCCCCGTGGAAGGAGCGCAGACAAGCATTGTCATTTGTTTGTTATAAAGACTCAGTGGATTTCTCTTTATCAGAAAACTCCAGCACTGGGGACACAGGGCAGTATAGACAACTAAGGGTAAAATTAATCTCATGAGTTTTATACATCTTTCAAATTCTTTGGTTTCTAGTCCACACATTCATTACCAGTTTTTCCTGATAAAGGCCACGCTGGGAGAGAGCCACCTTCTGAGGATTCTTTGATTAAGATGGGTTGACTCAGGTTGACTTGATCTTGGAAGATGCCTAGATATCTTGCCATTGAGGGATCACGGTTTTAACATACAAATTCTATGTGAATAAAATGTCACTGCAGTTACATCTTGCCTGAGAAAGCTGAAACTTCTTTAAAGAAAGTGCTTCCCTAATTTTACTTCCAATCAATCAGAAATACAAGTGCTCTATGAACAGATGACAGACAGTAAGAGTTAAAATTTTCTCTATCCTGCCATAAGAAATAGTCAAAAAATGCATTCACCACATATGATTGACAGCTGAGGACATAATTTCTCTGGCCCCATAAAATAAAATAAAAAAGATAATAATTAAAAAATTAAAATAACAACCACAACAACAAAAAACTCCTTACAGGACCAACGCACAATATTTAGCAAGGTTCTGCTGTTTTAATCAGGTCAATGCTATCTGCCATACTTAGATTACTATGCCTTCTATGCTTTAAGTTATGAAGTTGCAATTATACAACTCATTATTCCAGATAAAGTCATTACACTTACAAGCTTCTAAATGAAGCTTTGTGTGTTAGCACAAGTATTTTATGAATTAAAGTATACTCATTTACATACTATGTATTTATACATACATATCAATTTACATTTTTATAGATGCACACATGCACACATATTTGTAGGGCAGTGTCGTGTTTTTACGGGTGAATATTGCTTTCACTATTTTTATATGTCTATTTTCCTACATAAATCCCTGAGAACTGGACATATGCATGTGCCTAAACGCTCTGCAGAAACTTCTCTTCCACAGGTAAAAAGATAATTTAACTAAAGACACCACTGAAAGAGAATGTTTTGTTTATTTCAAGGCAAGATTTTTTTTGTGATCCTCACTTTTTTCTGACAGGCCCTTACTGGGAGGATAATTCTTTAACTATCTGCTTTTAATCAGTCCCATAAATTTAATTCATAACTACTCAGTAGTAAGCTGCAAAACTAAAACTGAAATCTGGGATGGAAAAAAAGGGGAATGGAGGAGGAGAGAGGGCAGGAATGGATCCTGTCCGCACTGTAGAGTGAAAGAGACATTTGCTCTACCTTTTATCTGTGATGCAGTTTCCAGGAGAGCAGGCAGTGGTGAAAGTTTGTGTAGACAGCTATTTTTCATAGCCCATTTATGAATCAGCTGTAACTTGTAGAGTTGTTTCTATGAAAGTGGTCTGAACTATCTCTGGCGCAAGTCTATACACATCCACGAACAACATAATAAAGCATAATTCTGTCCTCTACATATGTCTAAAGAATTCCCTCACAAAGGAGTCTTCAAGTGACAATTTCGTGTCCTAGATGGATTGATACTGAGTCCTTTATTTATTCATTTTGGGGAACAAATCCTTATAAACCAACTGTAGGCTAAATACTAAGATAAACCCCAGACAGAGGTAGTTATTTAGAGCAGCAACTGCGCTAGCATATGTCAGAAGGAATTAAAAATGAATTTCTTTCAGCATTTCATTTAGACTAATAATACCAGCAAAGGAACTTTATTAGAGTGAGAGAAAACGGATTTCAGATTTCATCAGTTCAAGAGAACTAACAGACTGAGAATCTAACCATATTTAGGTCAAGGTTGGATTATAAATTCAGAAACTTCTTCTTAATAGAGTATTTCCCTATTGATTCCTTTCTTTCTGACTCCTACTGAGTCTGCATCTGTTCCTTCTCTAAGTAGACAGAATGTGAAATAGATGCAAATATGATACAGTTTGTTGATTAAATTCTTGGCTGTGTTTATCTGTTGGAAGCCTTATCATCAGAGAGTCTATTTAATCAAACAATAATCTTCAGTTAATGGTGATCTTTTCCAACAACTGTATCCATAGACCCTGTAGTATCCCGTATTTATTGAAGATTTATGTCTTCATGGAATTTAACACAGTTATGTTAAAAAAAAAAAAAGGATTATTTTTAGTAACAGGCAGTACGACATATAACATTTTTTATGTTCCAAGACTGTAAATATTTTCTTGAGAAGAATTAACATCTCTCTGGTACAGGCCAGAAAATTATTCATTACATTTCTGAAATTCCCCATGGCTATGCAAAAACATGAACAAATCAGCTTATTTGCAGGTTGAGTCTTTTATTTTGATAGTTGAGGTTTATTTGTTGAGCCAACCTAAATCTGTCATTTTACACTCTCTGTTACACCCATGATTAAACAAGAAGGAAAAAAGTTTCTGTCTTTCCTCTTCCTCTAAGAACCTTTCTGCTCTTAGGTGGCATAGTATTTCAGTATTCATAAAAAAATGTAGGAAGGTTGGTGTTAAAAAATGAAGATAATTGTGTGGGTTATAAAATAGGTGTTTCTTTTTTTATCAAGCGCATCTGGTTTTAATGTTATTTTGAGTGCTCCCATCCTCTGGAAGTCCCTTCACCTTCTCCCCACAAGCTACTACCTAGAGTGAAAGACTTGCTGATTTTCACTGTCCTGAGACCAAATAGATCAAACACAAATTTTCAAGTAGCTCACTTTGTCCTGTCTGGCAGGATACGTGGCTGTCTAAATTTTTCTTGAAAACACTCAGCAATGAGGCTTCACTATGTACCCCTGATAATCTATTATAATATTTCACTAGCCATTAGATATTTATCCTAAAATGCAGATTTGTTTACGATTGCTATAATTTAGCCCACTGCTTTTTGTCCTATTCAGGCAAAAAACTGTTCACTTGTTCAGCACTGATATGACACTGCTGTAATATCACAAATTAGTCTTTTCATTTTTTATTTGAACAGCCCAATTTCATTCAATCTTTCCTGGAGGTCAGGTTCTCTAGACCTCTCTGGAGTCTCTCCAGTAGTATAAGAAGGTTCTTGAAGTGCTGCCAAAAACTGGTGACATACTCAGTTGAGGCATTGTCAGTGCAGAGCAGAACAGAAAGATCATTTGTCTGTATAATATCTGCATTTTTCATAACAGCACGATACTGGTGTGCTCACATTGTTCTTGTGATCCACCATAACCCATAGCTCATTTTCTAAAAGACTGACATCAGTGTAGTTCAATTATCAGACCTGATCTTTGTTCAGTTTATAAATGCCTGAGTGAAAATGATGTATTTTCTGTACTGAATGGTATTTTTATCACACCAATTTGCCAAGATTTTATTAAACTCTATGTACATATTCCTCGCACTCCAACCTTGGTGTCATCTGCACATTTAAAAATCATTTTCTCAGCCAGATGATGATAAAGTTATTAAACAAATCTAGAAGTTCCCTGAGTGGAAAAGGAAAACACCACTCTCATTTTTAATTAAAGTAGAAAGGAAGACTCAGGAAACTACATGCCGATGAGCCTCATTTCTGTGCCTGGGAAGATCATGGAACAGATCCTCCTGTAAGCTACGTTAGGCACATGCAAGATGAGGAGACGGTTCAAGACATCAAGCATGGCTTCACCAATGGCATATCATGCCTCACCAATCTGGCGGCCTTCTACTATGGAGTGACAGCATCAGTGGACAAAGGAAGAGCAACTAATGTAGTTATTCTACCTGGACTTGTGCAATGGCTTTGATATGGTCCCACAACACATCATTATCTCTAAGTGGAGAGATGTGGATTTGAAAGGTGGACTGTTTGATGGATAAATAATTGGTCAGATGGTCTCAGCCAGAGGGTAGTGTTCGACAGATCTATGTCCAGGAGGAGGCTGGTGATGAGTGATGTCCCCTGGGGGTCCATTTTGGGACCAGTGCTCTTTAGCAATGACCTAGAAAGTGGGATTGAGCGCATCCTTAGCAACACCATCCATAGACAACACCAAGATGAGTGGTGCAGTTGCTACAACAGAAGGATGTCATCCAAAGGGACTTGGACATGTTTGAAGAGTGGGTTCAAGTAGTCTATGTGAAAGGTGTTGCACTTGGGTTGAGGCAATCCCAGGTACGAGTTCAGACTGGGAGAGAATTCCTTGAGAGCAGCTCTGCTGAGAAGGACTTGAGGGTCCTGGTGGACAAAACGCTCAACATGAGTCAGCAGGGTACTCTTGCAGCCCAGAAGGCCAACTGTATCCCAGGCTGCATCAGAAGAGAGGTAGCCAGCGGGGTGAGGAAGGTGATTGTTCCCATCTACTCTGCCCTCATGAGGCATCCAGGTTTGAGGGCCCCAGCACAGGAAAGATGTGCAGCCTTTGAAGAAGGGCCACAAAGATTAATAGAGGGCTGAAGCACCTCTCCTATGAAGAAAGTTTGAAGGAGCTGGGCTTGTTCAGTCTAGAGAAGAGAAGACTCTGGAGGGACTTCATTGTGGCCTTCCAGTTCTTAGAGGGAGTTTAGAAACAGGAAGAATATAAACTTTTTACACAGGTAGATAGTGATAGGACAAAGGGAAATGGCTTTAAATTAAAAGAAGGGAGATTTAGATCAGATGTCAGGGAAATTTTTCACTGAGAGGGTGAGACACTGGAACAAACTACTCAGAGAGGTTGTGGATTCGTAGAGGGATTTAAGGACAGCCTGGACAGAGCCCTGGGCAGTCTGATCTAGTGCCTGGCAGCTCTGCCTATAGCAGTGGGGTTGGAACTTGGATGTTTGCAGTCCATTCCAACCCATGCCATTCTATGATTATGATTCAAAGGTAAGTTCTGAAGAAATCAGTACACGTCCTTCAATTTGATAGTGAATCTTCTTTGGAAATACTTTTCCTCTACTGACAAGGCTCCTTGTACAACAGTAGAATAAATTTTGTGAGTTCAACGTTTACTTTTTTTTTCCACTGAAGCCTCTCAAAAGCTGCTGCTACTTGTATGGTTCCACTATGTCATTCACTAAGCTACCTCAGTTAACTGGAATTTTCAATAGCATTCATGTCAGAATTCACATTTGCCAAGATTTCAAAACTGGAGTGTTGGTTTTTTTTGGGGAAAGGGGTTTTGATTGTACTGTAATCTTAATATTGAATTTAAAATATAAGTGATAGAAAAATACTGTCTTTAAAAAAAATTGCTTTACAGAAGAGGTAATACATATAACATCTATTTTGCTCAAGAACAGATAAAAAGGGTGATATTCATCTATTTCCCCTTGTGTCGGCAAAAGAGATACTTATTCTGGTTACTATGATTAGGGCAATACCATTAGATAGAAGATCCATAGAATCTATAAAGCCTAGGTAAGATATTGCAAGAACTATAAAAAGTATGCAGTAACAAATCTATTATGTTTGACCAAAAGTACTGGGGAAAATTACTACATAATTTGATTCGTTAAATTTCAAATGGTATTTTCATAGGCATGACACTTTATATGCCCAATTTTTTGCTCACTCACTTTATGTGATGAGTTTATACACACGGTCAACTGGATATATACGAGGACTGCTGCCTTCCACTTTATTATATTAGCCCACAATGTCAGAGGCAGATGTAGGTGGTATGGCAATAGAGACAGAACCTTCCCACCAATATTCCATTACTTTTTGTTGCCATGAGACAGATGACAGCAGAGGGGCAGTCTGACACAAAGGCGTCTGACATGGAAGTGCAAATGAAGCAAAGGTGTGTCATTGAACTCCTCCATACAGAAAAAAAAGATGCAGATTGTTCTCCTACCTGTGGAAATAAGTATTTGTAAAACACATGGAAAGAGTAGAAATAAACCAGCAAAACAAATGTTTCATATCTTCAGTTACTAACTCAAGGGAATTTGTGCAAAATCTATGCTGGCAGAAGAATGCATGCTTAAAAATCATTAATTTTGAAAACCATTTCATTTAATTTTTTTCTTAATTTACCAGAGCTGTTGTAGGGCCATGGAACTGTAGGATAACAACTGTAGGAGTTTTTGAGGAAAAACTCAAAAACTGAAGTTTCCTTTTAATATGGAGGATTTATATGTTCCATATCAGTGCAAAAATAATAGAAGCATAAAATAATGTAGGTTGCTTTGAAGGTCATCTTGGTAATAGTACTATTCAAATTAGAGATAATAGGCACACTGGAATTGCTAAGAGCTTTATGTCAGTTAGATTTTGAAAGTTTTGAAGGATGGAGGTACAACAGCCTCTCTGGTAAGTAGTTGCAGGGTTTGACCAATCTCACTAAAATTTTTTCTTTTATATCTGATCCCAGTTCACCTTATTGCAGCTTACACCCATTGCCTCTTGCACTTTTGGTGTGCATATCCAAGAACTGTCTTATTTTGTCTTCCCTATAACTAACTGTCAGATTTTTGGAGACAACATTGGATTCCCCCATGCCTCCCTTTTTTTTCTCCCAGTTTCTCCTTGTGCGTCATGCAGTCTTTCCCCATTTCACTCTACTGTTTCAAAGGATGGTTGTTTTTGTTCTTGATCCCATGTTGTTAAAGGGAGTTGCCTTTCAGACAACCAGACAAGATGAAAAGCATTCCAAAAGAAACACTTAGGCAGGCAATTATTAAATCATAGAATCATAGAATGGCCTGGGTTGAAAAGGACCACAATGATCATCTAGTTTCAACCCCCCTGCTATGTGCAGGGTCGCCAACCACTAGACCAGGCTGCCCAGAGCCACATCCAGCCTGGCTTTGAATGCCTCCAGGGATGGGGCATCCACAACCTCCTTGGGCAACCTGTTCCAGTGAAATATTCTGGGCCATGTTTTCTTTTTCCAGATTTTTCTTTCTTCCTCCTTTCTTTTCTTCTTTCTTTCCTTTCTTATTTCCTTCAATCTTTTCAGTTTATATAGGCGGCTGTGTGAGGTTTTCTAAGTCAGTAACAACGGATGTGATATCTCAAAGCCTAGCTTCATGTGCGTCGTGGAAATGGTGCACTCTCCAGTGTGCTGAGAGCTAAATCTTTTACTAGCTTATCATGACACATAAAAAAGTTTGCTACCCTGATAAGATTTTCCCATTAAAATAAGACTGCACATCATACGCATCCCTTTATTTCAGCTACTTATAGAACTACTGTTGCCTGTTTTAGAAGATTTTAAGATTACACATTAAACAAATTTTCGAAGTTGTTTAGGCAGTTTTGTATACTTTATTTTCCAGTTGTCTTTTATTTTACCAAGCTATCTAGAGTCTGAGAAGAATACTAGCACATACTCATTATTTAGTTAACTACTTGCTTTAGTGCCAGCTTCATGCTGTAAGTGTTACTTAATGGTAATATCATCTCTAAATTACATTGTAATAGTTTACATTCAAGAGCATGGTTTTTTATTTGTTTGTTCATTTTTAATTTATGATATAATACTCCTTTTTTCAGTGTTGATAGTATTGATGATAAAAATAATTTCAGGGTTTTGCATCTAAAGACACATTATTTTCCTAATATATGGATCACTTTATATTAGTTATACATCCAGTTGATGAAAGAAAATTTGCTTAATGGTGATATTTGTCATTCCTATTTGAAAAAAGAGTGGATTATCCAAAATGTTTCATTTACAATTATTTGTTGGTAGTAGCAGTTCAGTTCCTCATTGAGCTGGTGTGTAAACCTATCTTCCACAGAGCTGGAAAACCTG
Organism: Pavo muticus; assembly: GCA_016647715.1. Lineage (NCBI taxonomy): Eukaryota > Metazoa > Chordata > Aves > Galliformes > Phasianidae > Pavo > Pavo muticus. The sequence goes on from JACDJE010000137.1 coordinate 2,059,943, forward strand.
CAATTCACTTATCTAATCTTATATCACTAACTGAGTGACCCCTTTCTTCTCAGATGACAACTTCTAGCTTCAAGCAAACATTGTGCTTCTTTGTCAAAGCCTTTTTCAGATTTCTACTGAATGGCCTGAAGGTGATTGATTTCTATTCTAGTCTTGTAATGTATAGCCTGTACATGAAACCAAATTCTTAAAAAATCTGGTGTTGAACTGTTATATTGAAATGTATGTGCATGCATTTTTTTTCCCTTGCTTGATTGCTTTTAATTTCAGAATACAATAGAGAAGTATAAAGGACCTTTATTTGAATGTTAAAAGAATGTTGATGCAGAAATTTATTCCCTTTCTGTCTGAACTATAGCTATCATTCCTAGCTGGTTTAGTACATTTGTAAAATGCTGTTCAGTTGCTCAGGGCTTGAATGGATGGGAGAAAATTTCAACTTTTCTAGCTGAATTTGCATGAAATAAATATTTGTTGCCCTGATTTATTTATTTTTTTTTAACTATTACGTTTAAATTGGAGAGAAAAATAGAGATATTCAAATATCTCCTTATGCTGATCTTGAGAGAAGTGAGATAACTGACAGCCTTCTTCATATCTTCTGGATTTATCAGTTAGATTCAGTGTTATGTGATTATGTCATGATGAGCTCAACAGAAACCTGTGAGGAATGCAGCTCAGAAGCAATGCCACCACCCTTTGCTCTAGTGCATACTTTTAAATACTGATATCTCACATAACAATTTATTCTGGAAATGATATTCTTTCCTGTGCATTTTGAGTGTCCTCCCTTTTTTTTTTTTTTTTTTTTTTTTTTTTTTTTTTGTATTGAAGATATTTCATTATTAATTGAAAACATTGCGGCAAGTAGAACTTGAGTAGAACTCAAATCTCCCAACTTAGTACCCACCAGGCTTTAAAATCATTTTTATATTTTGCCCTGAGTATTCAGTGCCATCTATGGAATTTGATTTGAACTATTCTTGTAGCATCTTTTTATTATCATTATTACTTTTTATCATGTCATTTAGACTACTATCAGAGGCGTTTATCAAAGTCTGAACATGTAGTCTTGAATTGAAAAAGATATATCCTTGAAATACATTAAACATTTAGACTAGCTATTATTTTCTGGATTATTTATTAATTTAAATACTATCAATAGCACATGTTTTTCTCTTAGCACAGTAGACAATACAAGATGCTCCCAGCCATTTTGAATTTTAGTGGATTTGTAATACAAATGCATACTTTTAAATTGCAAAATGTCAATACGGTATTTATCCTATGTTTTCTTTTTAATTTCTTCTTGGAATTTCTGTGGGTAATGGAGCTGGAAATAAGCTTCCTCTAGAGTATCTAAGACTTTTCAAGAAGTCTTAGAGAGTTAAGTATGCAAATCCTCTACTCATCTGCTCTGGTGTTGAGGCTCTTTGTTAGACATGAGAAGCTCAGCCCTGAAGGCATCAGCCTGATCTCCATAGACTTAATTGTACTATGCTGTACAAAATCTCATGCTTGAGTTCACAGCTTTTTGACTTTTTTTTTTTTTTTTTGGTCAACAAACTGCTCTGATGTGATTTATCTCCATTGTTTCTTCTTACTCTTTCAGAAACTCTGTGTTGTATATCAAAATCACTCAGAGCAATTAGAAAATGTGCAGAAGTGACTGTTAATGCTGTTTTTGTATATTAAAAAGTATGCTTCAGGCAGTAGCATACTATCTACAGTTACCTACAGTGACTTAATCACCGATAGTCTATTTCTTCTCACTTCCTCTCCAGCTTGGACATTCTTCTTTATCTTTACTTCTTACTAATACTTACAGGGTGTTTTCTGCATGCTTCTCCACTTGTCCATACCTAACAAATAACAATATCTGACATGAATTCCTTATTAATACTTTACAGATGTAAAGTCACTTCAATTACTGATGTTTTGGATTTATTATACTTTCTTCACCTTTTGAGTGAAGAAAAACTGTGGAAGACTTAAACTACTGAAGTAACCTCTTCAGATTGCAAGTGAACAAAATGGTGCCTAAGTATGTAAATATTGTCACGACAATTTTATTTCTGTTTTATGATTATTGTTGTCTGCAATAATGTTTTAATTCTTTACCTGTTTCTTCAGTTTGATATGTTGAAACATTTCATTCTCCAAATTAAGATAATAGCAGATGTACAAGTAAGATATTTAAAATATATCAATATAAATTCAGAATCTTTGCATAAGCATAATTTTACACGATAAGTTAATAATAATACTTAAATGTAGTTAGCTATTAATAGATAGGTATATCGACATATAACGACAGATTAAACTGAAACAAACCAATTTTTATGCTACAAAAAGCTATCAACATTAAAAAAAAAATACTCAGAATACTATAGTATGCATAATCACTTTTTAGTTTCCTGAACAAATAAAACATATTTTCATCTTCTCATGGATCCTGAGAATCACTTAAGCTCATACATTACGTTTCAGAAAATTATTCAATATCTGATAAAGTCCTGTTAAAACACTATGTCTTTGATAGTGTTATGTATCTGCTTTTATTTCTCATGCACTTCCAGGAGGATTATTTCCAAGAAATCTGCATGTAGCTACATATCTGCAACATATACATCCATGGCTAAACCACAGCAAGATTCTGTCAACTATTTCTATAAGGTTTATTGAATTATAATATTCTAAGCGAACATCCTCTATAGCTTGTAGATGTTAGCAGTGGATCCAGTGAATAGGAAAAAAGAACTAGGCAGTAGGCAGAGCCAGCAAGGTTAAAGTTGGAGAAAAAAAGCATAAATTAGACCACAGAGATCCTTTAGCTGCCTGTGAAAGATAGATATATGACAGGAAAATAGGACAACTGCACTAGGAATAACCATACCATTCACATTATTTAAAGGATTCCACACTTACTGATGTATCTAATAGCCAGTCTGTTTTCATACTATGAATTCTCATCATGCTAATTAATAAGTTTCTTATTCTAGTAGCACAGATTCTAATTGTGATGACCTCGGCTAATAGATGCCCACTCAGTCACTTACTCATTTCCCCAACTCAGCAAGAAGAGCAAAGGTAAATTAGGAAAAAGAGGAATAATAAATCTTGTAGTTTGATGAAAAGAAGGGAACATTTCTTACCAGTTACTATCACAAGCAAAACAGACTCAAAGTGGGGAAAATGAATTTAATTCTTTTCCAACTAAAACAGATTCAGGTAATGAAAAGCACAAAAATGTGAAAACATGGAATCTCCTCCAACACATGCCTTCATTTCAGATTCCTCTATCTTTACACGCATACACACAAACGAGTCAGTTAAAAACAGTTTCATTTTTGTGACTTCACAAAGCAGTGTTTCTGAATTGATTAAAAGTTTTAAGATTTGGATGAAAGCTTGAGGATGAGTCTGTGTTTTTTCACAACAGTTCACTTGCCATTACTAGTCACTATCTACATGCTTAGGTCTCAAACGGTCTATTGAGTAATCTTCCTTGCTTCTATGGTCTTATTTCAGCTCAATGGATTTCATTGGCTTTTAGGGGTGACTGCCAGTGCTCTATCATTTTATCTGTTCAAGGGAACACCTCAAGAAAAACACTGAAAATGTCATTTTCATAGTCTCCCTGTAGTCATATTGCTTTGCATGATAGTCTCAGACTGTGAACCCAGACTTGCTTTTTCCTTTGTTCCTGAGACAAATGAGATACAATAATTAAAATATATATATAGTTTTTCATTGAAATATGTCACAAATAGTTTTTGTTGTTTATTTGATGGGATTTTCTAGAAAGATGAAAGAAAGACAACTTTGCAGTATCTCCAGTTACAACAGCAGATTCCTTGAAAAGGTCTGATGTTACAGAGGTACAGCATTTCAAGTGATCTTTATGATCTTTATGACAAGAGTGTATAACTTTTAAGTAACATGTTAAGTAATATGCAATGGAGGTAGAATGAAAATCTATTTTTTTTTTCTAGAAGATTCCAATTGTATTTGCTCAGTAAATATAATTTTCAGACATGATTCAAGGAAATACAGCATGTACTTAACAACAACAAAAATATTAAGTGTTTGCATTATTGCAGTTGACACTGAGCACTAAAAACATTCTGGAAGAGTTCTGGAAGAGAAATGCTTATCTCACACATGCACCTTGAAACAGGTGACAAACAGAACTTAGTGTTGGTTGTCTTTCCTCTTAAACATTTACGTAAGTGAAACATAAATTACACTGTGATCTTTCTCTAGCGATTTCCTGTGTACGTTTTCGTACTAAATTAAAGTGTATTGACATAGGAGTCAAAAAGTTTAGTTTAGCATGCTTCTTCTTTTTTTTTCCTTAGGGTGTGTAAATTTTGTAATCCATCTATCTTTACTGGAAACTATCCTTACATGGATGTATCGCACTATGTACAGAATGGCAGAAAGCAGAGGTGGAGAGATAAGCATCAGTACCAAGTCATTGACGCTGTGGGGAATCAGATTCCTTGAGCATAATTACTCTATCTTAGCAGAGGTGCAAACAAAGCAGATCTCAGCAGGCGGCAGGTATGTGAGGGTGAGTGTGACCAAGTCCAAGACAGAAAATGTCTAAGACATAGCCTGCCTGATCTGCTTAATAAATCAAACTCAGCTTTGTCACATTTCTTTATTTTCCCATCCACCAAGAAAGGAAAAAATAAAAGTGCCAGAGGGAAAAGAAAGCATTTTGAGAGAGAATTCATTTTACTTGAAGATGACTGGCTTGAGTCAAATGGGGTAGAAAATACCTACAGTCTTTACATTTTTGGAAGTGGGAAGGGAGGGGAGGATTGAGTTGTCATAATATTGTATAAGAAGTAATATCATTGGTAATATTTGTTCCAATATGAAAAAACAGAAAACTCATAAATGCTAATTCTTCCTTACTTTATGATTTTATTTATTTATTTATTTATTCTGTAATGGTATTCCTTTCCTTTCCGTTACTGACATTATGAAGACAGGTAATCTTGATTACTAAACTGGTTACACACAAAGTTTAAATAAACAGTATAAATGCTTAACACAGAAGGTATTTTAAGTAACTAATTTCCTGATTTCATGAGAAAAATAATTGCGCTGTTTTTCTATGAAACCAATATTGCTGTTTCAATCTGTATTCCATGTCCAGGTTTATCAGTCTCTGGAGTACACAGATTAAAGGAAGAACAAAAATAAAAAATAAAATTCAGTGATTAAAGAAATAGGAAATTCAAAAGAAAAATTTTAAGAGAAGAAGAGACTTCAGTACTACAAACTCATTAGGGTCACAGAGATATGCTAGGCATCGTCTGACTTTGGTTACAATCACCAGGCCTGATTCTGAACCCCACCCATATACTGACATCGCAGCCTGGCCTCAGTCCATCTTTAGCTCTGAGGAAGTGTAAGATGCCTGGGGATGGGGTGACACTGACTGCACTCCAAACTGCCCTGCTCTCTGGAGCACCCTATAGACTTTTCTGCTGTTCCTAAATCCTCTATCAGTGTCATTTCAGGGGATCTTCTTTCCCTATAGGGATCTGACAGAGATTTAGCTTTTGTTCTTGCCAAATTTCATGATGTTTCTGTTCACTCTTTTCTCCTTCTCTGGGATGACAGATCTGCTTACACATCTATCCAGTAGGACAGCAAGGCAGTGAATCAGGTCTTCCCAAGAGGCTGTGGTGCCTGTGTCCTCAGTGGGCTTCAAGCCCTGACTGGACCAAGACCTAAGCCACCTGGTCTGCCCCCAGAGCTGGTCCTGCTGATCAGGGGTTTGACTGGAGACCTCTGGAGGTCACTTCCTGCCCAAAGTGTCCTGTGATACTATTCTAACGCAGCTGGAGAAGGTTGTACATTTTTCCTTACTTATAGGATCATATATGTCATACAGCATCTACAGCTTTTTCACAGGCATATAGGATAAAATCAGTTTCATTCAGTGTAAGAGAAGAATAGAAATCAATGTTTTGGCTAACAGAGGGCATAATCATTTTTGTGTTATTACTGCTGTTCACGATATTTACTTACTTGTCATTCAAACTTTTGTAATGAAAACCATTTGTTGAAATCTTTTCTGGCAACATTGATTATATTCAATAAGCTTCAGAAAATAAAACTCCCCTAATATCAACAGCAAGAAAATCTAAGCCGGAGTGACTTGGAAGTTGATTTGTAGATACTACAGCTATTTTGAAGACAACATATTTGTTTGCATTATATCATTTCCCAACCAGCACAGCATGTGTCATCATTATGAATATACTCATTGGGCTATGGTGGAGATATTCTCAACCAAAAGTCCAAATTAGATCCAAATAAGATCTCTTGAGTGTAGTGAGAATTGTAACGAGAGCCCCCAGCTATAAGAAAGATGCATAACAATATCCTGTCAATAACACTCTGGAAAGTCCTATGTATTTAAGTTCATTATGCCTCACTAGGCTGCAGCATGGGACAGAAGAGAATATATTAGGAATGAGTGGAAAGTTGGAACAGACAGGAAAAAGCTACTGAAGTGGGAAAACATATGTTCTAACAAGCTCTTCACTTTGCAATATAAAAATTTTAGATAAGGGTTCTACAATGATAAAATCCTTGGAATGCATTTCCAAGAAATTCAAGAATTAATGGGTACAGTTAAACCAAAATTCTGCTAAGCAGATAAACGTTAATTTCTTCATAGTCAGACAAATTTATACCCTTACAGCTCTGTCTCCCACCACACAATCATAATAAACAAATTGTATGACTGAAAATANAAAAAAACCAACCAAAAACAACCCGAGTAAAACCCCAGATCAAAGTTATAATAAATCTTTATAAATAGATACTATTCAGCCATTGATTAAGGTTGGAAAAAAGAAGCTTATGTTCTGCCAGACACTCAGCCTGAATCCATAAAAAACAGCATGCATTTACTTAAATGGGGGACATGCATTCTTAAGATTTCTTTAGATGTATAAATTAATGCAGGTTCATTGGACTGGTAATAACATATCTATTTCTCTGAAAGCATTGCAAAAAAAAAAACAAAAAAAAACCAACCAAACAACAACAACAAAAAACCCAAAAAAACCCAAAAAACCATAACACCAAACCTACACAAAATAAACATTATTATAAATACCTTTCATTCTAAGAAAAAAAGGCAAAAAAATCTTTCTGTCTAAAGAAATGATCCTTTTTGAGTTGCTTCTACTACCAGAACCACTGCGGTTTCATTCCAGGTAGCAGCTGTGGGAATAAAGCAATAAAGCACCATGTTTCTTTCTGGCTCAGACTCTGTGATGACACCATACAGAAATGTAACAGGGTGAGTTCTCTTTCTCTTTCTGATTGGTTGAAACAGACTTGCAGCTAATTGGTGAGTAACAAAAGAAAACTGTGCCAACCTTGTGAAGGCCTCAGATACATAAAACATCTCATTCTCCAGACAGTTCAATCTGTACAAGCCAAGAATTAATCAACTGAAATATTATCAAATCTTCATTTAGTATCATCCTTATTTCTTTTACATTAAAGTCTTGGAAAATTTAATACTGTATTAAAACAGAGAAGAAGAGAAGAATTAATCCAAGAAGAAATGATTTTGAACAAAAGCTGTGTAAAATGAATTTGTGAGATAGATATTGATGCATCCTAACCAATTTTAAAGTTTCAAAAGATATAAAGAAATGAGTTACTGGTTTCTCCATTTGGAGAGAGCTCATGAGAACTTTCTGATTTGGAAGCCAATTTTAAACTAAATTATTTCATTTCAAAACCAGATCAACAGAACACCAAATCCACACTGTGAAAGTTTTTCTTGGAAGAAGTGTCAGATACAAAGGTTTTGAATGAACCACGAGTAAACCGTAACTTCTGCATTACTTAATTCAAAAAAAAATCTCTCTGCAATAGTAAACTGTATATTTATGACAAATGTGATTGGCTACTTTTGTTAATTGGCTCATCACTGCTGATGAAACAAACCATGGTTTCATAATGTTGCAGTACTGTCCAAGGTGCTATATTTCAGAGAAGGTACTTCATCCATGGATTGAGATCTGTAGGTTTTGTTCTGATTATATTCGTTAAAACATCCTACGACATATCAAGCTGAGATGACTGTGCTATCTTGATACATTCCTCCTACTTTCTTTTTTCTTTTTTTTAATTCTCTTTTTCTCTCACTCTGAAACCAGATTCTAATCTCTGTGTCTGTATACTTAGGCTTTCCTGAGTGTGTAAAATGTTCTGGTTGCTTCCATTTTCCAAAAAATCCTTATAATCTTTCTTTTTGCTTTGCAATTCTTTACATAAGGAAGATTTCATATAAAACTAAACTTATCTCATTTTATCTTCAAAAGTTTAACACTTATCTTACTAAGCACAATGTGGTTGACATAATTTTGTATGGAGTGCTGCAAAGGACAAATGGTGCTTGAAATCCCAAACAAGCATTTCTGAATTAATCTTCTCAAATTCTATTTTAATAATATAAAATATGAGTAAATAATTACGTTGTTTTTATTATTGACTTAAGAACTAGAGAAAATATCATGTTAGGTCAGATTCAGAGTGGTTTTTTTTTTTTTTTTTCCTTTAGAGACATTGGCAAATGTATTGTTATTGACATGAAAAATCTCCAACTGTCCGTAAGTAGACATAACTAAACTAACATTCCAAAAGAATAAAAGTTTAAAGCCCATGCTACATATTCAGTTCAGCTGAAAACTAGGAAAAGACTAGTCTTCAAAATTCCTGAAAGCTTGTGAAATTTTGAGAAAATGGACCATATTCATTTCTCTTAACACAGAGTTCTTTGTGACTCTTATATCGTTAACATGCAGGAATTATGGATGGCAGGAAACATGTTAAAATGTATCATTCTATGGGCTAGAAGGTGAAATGCATCTATGCCAATTTTCATCAGTTTAGAATCTGGGACTATATAAAATTTCTTATAAAGTTTCTGATAATAATGAAGACACTCGGTTTGTACTACTAATTTGAATAGAATCTATTCTCTCTTGTTGTTATGTTTAAGTTATTTTTACTTTCTTTTTCACAACATATCCTTCAATTTCTTCTGTGTCAGCGTTGACAGGAGTGGTCTAAGCTATGAAGTGCAGACTGAGCATATCTTTGACCTTGAGTTTTGCTGCAAAACCTTTGGTTCTGGTATACTATTAGAGATCTTTACTTCCATGAAATAAATACTATGAGTGTATAAAATCAATCAATTAACTAATTTCTATATTAAAATTAATTTCTATTATCTGACTAATTTACGGCAACATGTTAGTTACAGATCTTTGACCAATTCTTCTTCAGGAATAAGTTTTTCAGATGTCTACAGTAATCTTTGAATTTGGTTGTTTTTTGGTTTTTTGTTTTGTTTTGTTTTGTTTTTGCTTTTTAAAAAGCGGTAATGAAATTCAAACATTAAAATGCAAGATAAGAATCTTCATTTTCCCATCAGCCACTTCTCCCATGGAAAAAGTAATCTTTTGGTGTTTCTTCCCACGTTTTATCCTATGAACTTCTATGCTATTATGTATGATTAGTAGATTCTATGTATTTAATTTTTCTGATTTGCTTTATGTTACTTTTTATTGTTTTTGATTTTCTTTCATTTTCTGTTTTTCCAATGAACTCGGATTTGGCACAGGATTAGGCCTGAATTAAAATCCTATAAATAAGTCATACATGCAAGATGAATAGCATCTTAATTTATATTTGCTATATGCACATTCATTATGAAGTACTACAAAGAACATCAAAGATATATTGTTGCCATACATTCCTTCATTCAGAACAGTACAGTACAATTCTAAATTTTGTGAGTGAAATATTACATTGAAAATATAGAAATGAAAGATATTCAGTCATTTATCAATTTACACAATGAGGTATTTCTCATAACCTCGTACAGAATCTAACAACAATTGTCTTCCTGTGTAATGGATAGATTTTATATTGTCCTTTGTTTTAATCTGTATGTAATTATTTTACCACAAGTGAATGTGTTCAGAGGGGAAAAAGTCCCCGTGTTTGAAGGAACATCCTTCATCCTATAAAGCGCATCAAACCTATCAACCTATCTTCACCAATCTTTTTTTTTTTTTTTTTTTTTTTTTACAGAATACTTCATTAGTGCAGTTAAAAATTTAGCAGAGTTGAATAGGAGTCAGCAATGATTCAAGATATTTTTTCAGAAACTATTTACAACAGTTGAGGTTGATATTCTAAACTTCTGTTTCATTATACTCCACTTAAAAATGTTACATTAGCATACACATTTTATGAGAAATTACTGCATGTGGTACAACTAGCAAAAATAACCTAGATATGTATAACCCCTGATAAGTTTTCATACATCAAATGAATGCTATCATATACAGGAGGAATAGTTGTTCATAATTAACACATGAAAATATTTTTTTCCTTGCATTATAAACCTGAATACAATTTTTGCTTTTGGGGACACATCATTGTTAGATTGGTCTGGTTTTTTGTTACAGCCAAAGTTTTTCCCACTTTCATTGTGTAACAGCAGTCATATCATATGGCTAGCCTTTCTTTATCTCTCTTCTCACTAAACACCTTCAGTTTTGGCAATAGCAGGAAAGCTCAGCCTTTTTCTCATAGATAAAGCCAACAAGTTGGGCCAAAACCTCATTACTCTCTGTGGACAAAGAAGTGATAATTTTTAGTGACATAAACCATAAGCCAGTGGTCCATATTTGGTCTTTAGTGTTGTAAAGAACAGTAAATAAATAGCTTTATTAAATACACTCTCTCATTTTTATATTTATTGCTATATTACCTCAGGTTAAAGAGCCCAACAAAATAATTTCAGAATTTATTTAATTTCTAAGGGTAAACTTCTACGTTCAGCTTCACAGTAGCAGCTTCAGGTTGCTCTTTCAAGCAGCTCTATTAGGCACAAGCATCTCATCCCAGATTCTAAGACATCATAATATTCTTCTTGTCCTGTTGGGATGTGCACTGTGATGATATAATCAACCAGTAACTCAATCTGCCCCTTTATAAATAATAATGCCCCTTTATATTTTATACGTCGGGCTCCTTCCAGCTATCATTTCTCATGCAAAGGTGCAAAGGTTTTGCTGTTGTTTTTTTTTTGTTTGTTTGTTTTTTATGCTTTAGCACAGGGGCAGATAGTATTCCAAAAGCTGATAGGAGTTTAGTGTCATACTCTCTCACTGATTTATTTCCTTAAATCAAAATGTTGCATGATATAATGTGTAGCATAACTGTCCTACATGCCAAACGCAACCCAAATTGCAGTCTATGGAAGAGCATAACCTGTTTTCCAATGATCTCTACTAGAATACTGTTGATCTGTCCATGTTAATAAAATACATAGTGACACAAATAGTGTCACAAATAGTGACATAGGGCTTTCAGTAGCAATTTTGTCTGTTACAAATGCATTCAATTGTGGATTTTTTGTTGTTTGGTTCTATGAAGAAGCAGGAGTCCATCTCATGCACAAATTTCAAAATTGTCTAAGAATGTGTTAATAATTAATGAAAGTCCCCCAACATTAAAAGCTCATGGTTCATTCATCTTCTACTGCAACTCAGCCCACAGCTACTGAAGAATTAACATAAATATCTCACTTTTTTTTTTTTTTGTCCATACTGTTCTCAATTTACTGGAGAGTTATATTGTTCTATACTTGCAGTATATTGCTTTGTACTTTTTAATGAGCTTCATCTTTGTATGAGTTCTTACAATGCATAGATCCATGTGTTATGTTTCATTTTAATTAAAAAGAAGACTGAAGACCAAAGCTGGTTATTCAAAAAGCATTCCAGAAAATCTAAGCTATCATCTGCAAGGATTTTCTAGTTGCTTTTCATAGTCAAAGAATCGGACAATATTTCTTAATGTAGCGAACAAATTTAGACAAATGTTTACTTGAATTTTGCTACCAGGATAGTACAACAGCAGCTTCCATCTCAATCAACTGTCTTGCGCTTAGAGAAAGGAAAGCAAGAAAAGCATCCTAGCTACCTGTTAGAACAGAAGAGAATAATCAATGTAGACACCTCCTTCAAAATTTCTTGCCAAAAAAAAGTCAACTTCTCTTTATTAATCGCAAAAGAAATCTAGGATTGCTATGTCAGAGAGGTATTTGTACAATACAGCTCCCTAAAGGTTGAAAAAATACTTCCTCTCAAAGTGGGAAAATTAAAATTACTGCTTTTAGAGTGGGTACTAGGAATTGGGTACTTCTAGGACATAGTTCATTTGGTTTGTTTTAGACTTTCATTTTGTGATTTTTATCCTATAAGTGATTATTTTCCCTTTAATCTAAACACTCTAGATCAGTAACAGTAATAAATCAGTAATAAATTGGCTTCTAGACTTCAGGAGAATCTTATGTAAGGTGACAATGAAATCAACCTTAAGGGAGTTTTTTGGAGCAGTTTACAATTACTATAGAAAACCTATGGAAAGGCAAAGATGGAAAAGGTGAGAGAAAAAGATAGATGCAAGGGGAAGGAGGAATTTAAATGATTTAGCCTTATTCTGTATATGAAAAGTTACGGAACTGATGAGTTATTATTCAGAAAAGCACAGGAAATCAAGGTCATCTTGTCCAGCTTAATTTATCAAGTACCTTACCACTTGCATATCACATAATTTTCTAATTATGGTACACTGACTGGGTTAAAATAATTTTTTGCACTTCATGTCAAAAACACCTACTTTTCAAAAACGACTTGGGAGAACTTTAAAATTCTTCAGGAAATTAAAAGTTTTCACAATGGTTGCTTAGTAGCTTTTAGATTTCCCATGCATATGTGAATCAAGTCTGCTGGCTTGCACATTTGTTTTTATATGTTTTCAATTACAGAGCTGTTCATATTAGTTTGTAAACATCAAGGTCAATCTAAGTTCAAATTATGTTGAAGTCTGTACAGTGAGCATATCTGACAACAAATAATATAATGAATATTATTTGGGGTAGAATATCATGAGAAAAATGGTAAGTCAAGCATTTGTCACAGCTGGGAAACTTCATTTTTGACTTTGGAAATGTTTCATATGATGCATATAAACACATAAGAGACCACTAACATACATTATCAGTCATATTTTCCAATCTGGATACAATTAAATGTGTCATATATTTTTTTATTGCCTAGTTTATACAAATTACACAATATGTTGACAAAATGGTGAGATACATCTACAAACTCTTAGTGTCAGAAAATACTGATATAAAATAAGTACTTGAAAATAAGGTGCCACATTAAAGTGGGTAAACTTTGAATAGCTGCCTCGCATCATGAAATTTGAAGGCTACGTTTACTACGTCTTCAGTATAGAGAAGGAGATCCTTCCAGTGTAGCAGTAGTTCTGAATTGTATTCAAGCAAGATTTGCTTCTGGTATTGAACAAGGGAAGGCTAAGACCAACTCTCTATTTAGAAATGCAGATTATGTACTTAAAATTAGACTTTGTGAATAACTTCTTAAATGCTTTTATGTACCAGAAATACCTCTTGGTACCTGCACAATAGCTTTTCATCCTCTTAGAAAGATCTGATTTAGATAGCATTCGAACACCACTGAGTGTATGAATCAATAAATAAATTGTTTTAAAAATCTTAATTTGAAAAAGTTGCATCTGGCTTCTTTCCCAGTATAATTCATTTTCTTCCTGGCATTATTAGAGCAGTTGGAATCTTCTAACCTTATTTCCTCACAGCTCACAAGAACTGAAGTTTTCATTTTCAACAGTCAAGAAAAACTATTTCTTGCCTTTTTTTTTTTTTTTTTTTTTTTTTNTTACTGAGAATGTTTCTTTGATAGAAGCTGTATTTAAAGAAAAGAAATGCCTTTGAGATGCATCCATTTATTTTTATCAGCTGAAACTCAGTCTGGGCCATACATCACACAGTCCTCTCCTTAAGAAACTCTTTCATTAGCGATACACCAAACTCACTGGAACCATTGGGTGTGGAAGAGTTGGAGGGACGGTTGTTCACTGTAGCACAAGCACATCAGAATGAGAGATGAAGCAGAGTTGGAGTACTGGGGATCTGCAGCACAAATATAGTATTTTAGAGAAGACAGGCTGTGCCATAAAAGCAGGAAGGAGGAAGGAGGTCGGGAAGCTATGAAAGAGGTTATAGAGATTCCCTCTTCTTGAGTAGAGTAACAACAACAGGAGCAAAGGGCTGTCCAACAGTGGTAATGCACAAAGTTTTCTTTGCTTAAAGGCATACAGAATGGGGGCTGGAGCATTAGCTGGGATTTGTCTCAAAGTGTTATAAGTAATGCTTGGTCAGCTGCTAGCTTTTGCCTCTGTTACATGCTACTGACCTTTGATAGTCAGTTGAATGTAGCTGTACCTATTCCTGAATTATTACACCTTATTGAGATACATAATATATGTTGGAATAAATGATATAGCCCCTGATATAGCCCTTCAGGGAGAGTGAGGATGCCACTTCTAAAGATGAACACCTGCTCTATGTGTGACTCAGATGCTGCAGTCTCTTTTAAAAATTTCAAGTAGACATAAATCTTGAACATGAGCCACCAAAACGCCCTTGCCTCAAAGAAGGCTAATGATATCTTAAGGCAGCATTGCGTAAAGTATTGATATCTGGACAGGGGAGGTGATCCTTCACCTCCATTCAGCAATGGTGAGGACATATCTGAATAGTCTATCTAATTCTGGTTTTTCCCTGTACAATAGCAAAGTGGAACTACTGGAGAAAATCCAACAAAAAATAGCAACAAAGATGGTCAAAGGACAAGCTCTTCTCAGTGCTGCCTAGTGCCAGGGCAAGAGGCTACAAACGCTAACTGAAACACAAGAGATTATCTCTGAACATTAGGAAGCACTTCTTTACTGTGTAGCTCTTGAAGCACTGGCACAGGTTGCCCAGAGGGGTTGCAGAGACCCCTTCCTTGCAGATCTTGACATGATCTGGGAATGGTTCTTGGCAAGTGGCTCTAAGTGACACTCCTTGAGCAGGAGATTGGACCAGATTAGCTCCAGAGGTCATAGAATCATTAAGGTTGGAAAAGAGCTCTAAAATAATCTAGTCCAAACATAACCATTCAGCTACCACAAATACTGCCCACTAAACACATCCCTAAGTACTACATCTACTCTTTCCTTAAGCAACTCCAGGGACTGTGACTCCACCACTTCCCTGGCCAACACATTCCAATGCCCAACCACTCTTGCTGAGAAGAAATTCTTACTAATAATCAACCTGAACCTCTCCTGGAACAACTTGAGGCTCTTCCCTCTTGTGCTATTGCTAGTTACCTGAGAGAAGAGGCCGACTGTTGTCTCACCACAACCTCCTTTCAGGTAGTTGTAGAGAGTAATAAGGTCTTCTCTGAGCCTTCTCTTCTCCAGACTAAACAAGTTCCCTCAGTCACTCCTCATAAGACTTGTGCTCCAGACCCTTCACCAAATTTTTTGCTCTTCTCTGGAAGACCTTTATGACTTTATCAGTCTTTCTTGTAGTGAGGAGCACAAAACTGAGCATAATACTCAAGGTGTGACCTCACAAGAGCTGCGTATAAGGGGACAAACACCTCCCTAGTCCACCACACTATTTCTGATACAAGCCAGGATGTCACTGGCCATCTTGGCCATCTGGGCACACTTCTGGCTCACATTCAGCTGAGCATCAACCAACAAACTCAGATCCGTTTCCTCCTTGCAACTTTCTAGCCACACAGCCTCAGGTCTGCCTTGCCTTGTAGCCTTTGGTTGTTTTAACCAAAGTGCATGACTTGGCATTTTGTTTTGTTCAACTTCATCCTACTGGCCTCAGCCTACCAAACCAAACTATCTAGATCCCTCTGAAGGGCCTTCCTATACTCAGGCAGACTGACACTACTCCTCCACCTTGGTGTTATCTGCACACTTACAGAGGGTGCACTCAATTCCCTCATCCAAATCATCAATAAAGATACTAAAGAGGATTGACCCCAATACTGATCCCTGAGGTGCACCACTTGTGACCAGTCACCAGATGGATTTAACTCTATCCATCACCACTCTCCGGGCCCAGTCCTCTAACCAGTTCTTTACCAAACAAACACTGTACTTGTCTAAGACATGAGCTGTCAGCTTCCCCAGGAGAATAATCCAAGAGACAGTATCAAAGAGTTTGCTGAAGTCTGGGTAGTCTATATCAACAGCCAACAGGTCCTCACCAACTCTTTGATTCTGTAACTGTAAAAAGCAGAAACCATTAGATTTTCTAAGCCATGTGAAAAACTGGTCATTATTAACGTGTGTAATACTGTCTGCTTTCAAAGGATATTTGAATTCTAATGCCTTAAAGAGTTTGAACATATGCTTAAGGCTTCTTCCAAGACTTAAGAAATATAGTTGTTGTACTGAGTACTGATAGCACTGAGGGTGTTGTTCTATAATGACAGTTAATACTGGCTTGACTTCTCAGTAATTAAAATTAAGAAATTCCTAAAGATACCATGTCTTCTCCAAGGTTGAGGCGCTTAAGTCTAACAATAACTAAAGAAACATTTTGAAGTTGCTGAAAAAATGTCCGTTCATGTTACTTCCCCTGCAGTACCATATTTACTCCCACATCGCAAAATCATACAGTTGATCCTTCATTTCTGTTCCCTGGATCACATTATTTTCCATGGGGAGCATTCTAAATTATCTAGTTTCATAAAATTGGTGTACTAAATAATCACTTTTAGAAAAAATGTGTGAAATTATTGGATGTCTTGAAATTTTGGCTTTGTTAGAAAATACTATACAGGTGGATTAAAAAGCTAAATGGGAAAAAACAATAACTATCAAAACATTACTCTTAGTTTGGTATTTGAACTACTCCCAGTCACATAAGAGCTCATGTTTGATAAAGGTTGTATTTTTAACACAATGACCATTTGATAATGATTTAAAAACTTACCTGTGTACAAAAATCAAATGATCCAAGCTCAGTTTTAATGTTAAATATATTTTTTCAGAAGCACTTGTATCCAGTCATTTAATTGTGGAGTAATAATTTCTTAAGCTGAATCAGTGACTTATTTTTCTAAGATTATGAACATCTATTTTACATTTCTTTACATATCTTTCACAGATTCGTAAGTAATAACTACCTCATGAAACATGAAATCCTTTAGGAACACACTAAATGAACTAGCCTCTGACCTTACAAGATCATTGTTTCATAAATAAAAATATGGGGATACATAAAGGAAATGTCTAAAATACTGTGTGCTCTGCAGCTCTAAATGATCTGTCAGCCTCATTTAAAAGATTAGATATTTACATCTGTGGTCAACAAGAACTTTTGATTCCAATTTACTGCAAAATTTAGAAAATGATGACCTAAATATTGGTATACTCATATCAAAGAAAAGAACAGAATGTACATCAATATCTTAAAAGTCAGAAATGACCAGAGGCAGTCAGCACCAAAAGTCAGGGGTACTATTATATACTATTATATAAAAATCTGCCCTCTAGACTGTTACTGCAAGTAGATCAATGAGCAAAAATCCTGTCAGAATGTTATTTTCAGCGGTGTATAATTATAAAATTATTTCCTCTGCTCTTAAGATACCATCTGGGAAAGTTTTCAATCTTGTAAACTAGTTCAAAGGACCTCTCAAAAGAAGTACAACACTTCAAGGCAAGTTGAAGGAGCAGCAAAAACTAACGCAGTTCCAGATTAGTGAACAAGGTGTTGTAAATGAGGATTTCTATGCAGAGAGTTAAATGACTCTCTTGAAACTGGGTAAAACCTCGGTCACCACTGGACTACATGAGAGCTTTGCAATTGCTTTTCAGTGCATTGAGGACTTCACTTACTAGTTTGATTCCTTGTTAATAGACTACAAGGGTATGATCAAAGAGAAATGTCAAATAATTGGCTAATGTATTCAAGGAAAGCTGTGAAGGATGGGTGTCTCCAGCCACTTGAGGGAGACTCAAGCTTGGCAGGTTTATTAGACTGAAGAGTGATAGTTCTTTTGAGATTGAAGTCCTGCAAAAGCACATTCTAAAGAAAAGGCCCCATTTTCAGTAGTCCAGTAATCAAAATTGAATAAATCTGGCTTGCTGAATGAGAAACGACTGACAGACCTTCCAAAAACAATACTTTCTTTTTATACATAAAATGCCTACTGGATCTGATGTGTGCTTGATAAAGCTTGTAACAATATTTGATATCTGACAGATTCCATGAAATAAATAAATTCAGTCACTATTGATTTTAAAAAAATACTCATATTTATTTGTTCAATTTCAAATTAATAAATACATTACAAGTGGTTATGGAAGAAAAAATCAAAATATTTATTCTGGCAATCCTAAATCACCCAATCCATTCTGATGATCATTCGGAAATAATATTTTCTTTCTATGACACTTTTTCATTATTTAGTATAGCTCAGTACAGACAGGAATAGTTTTTACTTAGAGTACTAAGGAATAATAAAGAAGCTGAAACTTTATCAGGTATATGTAAATGCCCCCAGTGTAGTTCCAAGTATATTTCTATACTTAACCCATGTATTAAAAATATTTCTTAATTATGGGCTCTGTATATATTCTAGGTATCAGAGCTAACTTTGAATGCTTTATCTGTTGACATTCGTGAGATTTCTTAGAGATTACAAAAATCTTATTAACTGCAGCTTTTTAATAGTTACATGAATCAGTAAACAGCATATACTTAAAGCCATAACTCAGTAGTGCAACATATGGTTATATATGGTTTTCTCTTACAATTTCTACTTTTGATTCAATGGGTTTTATAATTATACAGGCAAGTTACACATACAAAACCATCTCATCAACTCTTCTGAACACGAGGAGGTTTATCATCAGCACTAGATCACTCAAACCTTCAGTTTGTAAATGTGCATCTTGAAAATATCCAAGATGGAGAGCCGTTTTCTGTTTTAGGGAACGTGGTCCAATGTTGTAGTGAACGGTTTTCTTCCTAACTTGAACTTCCTGAGCTATGGTAGGGTCTTTACAACTCATTTTGCAGTCTGTGTAGTGGTTTCGCACTGATGGGCAGATAACTCCACCATGCTTCTCTCTCTCTTTCCCTCCTCAAATTGATGGAAAGAAAATATGGTGAAAAAGGACTCAAAAGTTGGCATATCTCACCAGTTACTGTCACAGGCAAAGCACACTCAGAGAAGGACAGCAATGTAATTTGTTGCTAACTACTAACAGACTAGAGCAGTGAAAACTAAAAGCAAATTACAAGCATGTTCCTCTCATCCATCTTCTACCCCCTAGTTTTCTTTTGATCAGAGCCAGTCAAGATCACAGACAAATAAGGTGACACGATATAAAATTTATATTGACAGTAATCATTGTGTTGTTTTTTTCGCCCAGTATTTAATTGGAGATAAATTGACTTAAGCCTCTTATCCTGAATGAATTCTTATAGATCTTTAATCTAGATCATGAGTGTACATTAATTGTTATTACAGTTCAGAGCTTAATAAAAAAGGTGTTCTTCATGAAATGAGATGCTTTTAAAACATAAAGCCTCTCTGACAATAGAACTGCTTGTAAACAATGTACTATATGCTAATACAAATGTCATTTTCTGATACTGAAGGAAGCAAAAGTATTGAAATTCAGAACTGATCTGCACTGCTCTACTTCAAGTTTCTACTTCACACATCCATGTGAAATGTTAGGGTACTGAAATAACTCGTATTCAATTTTTGATATAAGTTATCTGTCACTATGTAGATCTCTATGAGAACAAATCAAATGCCAAAGATGGGAAGGCCTTTGTCACAACGATTTCTACCACCTCCTCATCCTGTCTCTAAATGACTCCTTGCATTCCCATTCACTCAAGTAATTAAAGTAGTTGATGTGAAAAATTAGCGAATGCACCAATATGGCAGGAACTTCACATCAGGCTAATGTTCTAAAGAAGAAAAATGAGCATATCTGATGCAGGGGGAAAAAGAGGGGGTAAAAGGGGCGAAAAAGGCAGCGAAAGAAAGACTGCAATGTGTAGTTCATTGTTCCATAATCTGGTTCAGTTTGTCTTAAAATATCATATCTGAGTCCTGAATCACTGATGAGAATGCCTTACCTGTACTGTTTCAGAAACACGTAAAGGTTTCCCAAGGCATAAAAGATAAGCTTTTAGACAAACTATTGCAAGTATGTTGTTTTTCACAGGGGAAGACCTCTTCACGTCTCTGCAAGTGACCATTTTATATGATGAAGCATGAGGCTAGACACTCACGAGTTTTTATACTGTAAATATTATTCATGATCATACAATTATGAATATTTAGAACTTCTTACACTTTAGCTACTCAGAGAGTCATTTGTTAACAAAAAGTTTATTCATTTTCTTTTCATAAAAAAATGCAACATATATTTTAGCGTAATGTTTTGTTCCACTATAGGTCCTATGCAAGTAAACATGTACCTTAGGTCCATATATATAGATCTGTCCAAAAGTAATGCCTCTTATTTATTCCTATTTATTAATTACTTCTATTATTTATTTCCTATTGGAAACTACAAAAGATAAAGGAGCACAATAACACTGTTTGATAGAACAAATTCTCAGCTACAAAACACTAATTTTCAACAGTCACCACCATTAGCTATGCATTTTTTCCAGTGATGAACAAGAGCCCATACACCACACCCATAAAAATCTGCACCAGTGGAGATGACCCACTGTCACTATTGTCACTGCTGAAATGTATCACTCACCACCTCACTGTGCTCACATCCACTGTTTGGTTTTCATCAACATTCAGCAAGCATCGATGAATGTCAATGGTTACCATTCTTTCTGCATGGAGGAATTCAGTAACACACCTTTGCTTCAGATGCACTTCCATGTCAGCTGCCATTTTGTCTCTGCTGCCATCTGCCGCATGGCAGAAAAATGTAATGGAATATTGGCAGGAAGGTTCAGCCTCAATTCCCATATTACTGACATCTGCCTCTGACATTTGTGCCAATGTAATAAAAAAGGAGACATTACTTTTTGAGCAGCCCTCCTATTTTGATGCCATAAAAGCTCGATATGGAAGATCATCCTTTTATCCCTTATAATCTTCAACTATTATGCCAGAAAATAAAGCTCTGCATTTTGATGTCTTAGGATGAAGCAGCATTACTTTGTTAGTTTGTCACTCTACAAAATCATACAAAACATGTTTAGGTAAAGCAGACTGCAACGAAGGGCATAAGTTATCATTGCACTTATTTCTCCATATGATAATCAGCCACCATGTTGCAATCCACTTACCCTTTAATGCACATCAAACGTTTGTGCTGTTCTACCTCTGAGCACTTTTACAGTTTAAAATGCAGTTAAGGCGCTGTAATAGAATTTGCTTTTCATTTGCATCAATTTTGAGCATATGACATAGAAGATAATTGCTGGCTTTTGCTGATTTATTTTGTAAGAACACTATGGAATGTGGAAGGAAATCAATGTATAATCCATGATGTGAATATTTAATATGTAAATACCTACTGATCTCAGATAAATGCATGAAACTCCAAAATGTTGTTGTTTTTTTTTTTTCAAGAGGCTTATTCAAAGATTTTATTGGTCAACAGTACAGTATTTTTTTCAAGAGCTACCATTTCCATTGAGCTTAAAGATTTAAACCTAAGTCAGACCCCCAGTGATGTCTTTTGATTTTTTTCATCTTTTTCCTCTTTTTTTTTTTTTTTAAATGGGAAATGAATCTCTTAGCTCGCTGGTTATTTCTTCGAAGGTCTGTCAGATCCTTTGTTTGCTCAGTGCAAGAATGTATCTATTTGTTAATAAAGAAATTCAAAGAATGAAAAAATTTTCAAAGCACGTATCAAGAATAAATTGGGAGAACTGTTTTGAGCAGTTAGGTTTCCTGGAATCACTTTTGTAAAGGTACTGCTACCAGATTTTCTCACAGCAAATT
Source organism: Pavo muticus (assembly GCA_016647715.1). Classification (NCBI taxonomy): domain Eukaryota; kingdom Metazoa; phylum Chordata; class Aves; order Galliformes; family Phasianidae; genus Pavo; species Pavo muticus. The sequence goes on from JACDJE010000137.1 coordinate 2,081,923, forward strand.
TTCTTTAAGATTTATTCTTATGTTTCCACAATCCTGGTATCTATTATATGCCTTTTGAACTTCACAAAGTAAGCTGCAAGGCAATTCTCAGAGCCACCCTTTTGCAGGGGGAGAAGGGTTATGGCCACAACAGATATAGTAAATTATAAAATCATAATTTACTATGTCTCCCATGACATCCTCATAATAAAGCTGAGAAAGTGTGGGATAGATAAGTGGATGGTGAGGTGGGTTGAGAACTGGCTGACTGGCCAAGATTCATGATTTCTGGAGGTCCCTTCCAACCCCTACAATTCTGTGATTCTGTGATGTTTTGTGCTAGCAAAGTTATAATACCTGATCTTGATACCATTAGTAATGAGAAAGTATAAGAAAAACAAGAAGTATATCACAAAGAAGTTAAGAGGAGGATGGAAAAAGAAAATTATTCATATTCTTTTAATGGATTTAATTTTATATGTCTGTGATAGAAATACAAGCTATCAGTGCTTTCATGGAATAATAAAATTCATGTGAGTATAGTTAGAATAAGTACATATATGTATGCAAATTACATAGGCATATATATACTTATACACACATGTATATGAACCAAAACCAATAATCAGCCAGGGTTTTGAAATTAGTTTTCATTAGAAATGCACGCATGTTCAGAGGCACACATACCCTGAGACACGTATGAGCTGCAGTTCACCTTTAACAGAGTACATTTACAAAAAGCAAATATTTTCAAGGGCCTGGTATTTCAGTCATTATCCATGATAAACACTCTGTGCTGGCATGGAAAAGAAATGCTTCTGATTAGCAGGACTGCCAAACTGTAAGTCTTCTCATATAATCACAGAATGGCCCAGGTTGGAAGGGAACTCAAGGATCATGAATCTCCAACCCCCCTGCCACAGGCAGGGCCACAGAAGTGGCCTGTGTACTTTAAATGATGTACTTGAAAGTTCCTGTGTACTTTAAATGAGCTAATGAGTGAAAAAATAAAGAAAATAGCATTTAACTCTATTCATGTGTCATGCTTGGGGTACAGCACACTACAAAGGCTTTTGCTCGCGTTCAAAGAACGCGTAGTATATTGTGCCTTCATTTCTTAGCTAGTGCAGAGATGACAGAGAACACTAATGGTAGGTGTTACTTGTTCACCACCAGTTGTTTTACTGTCTGGGAGTAAAACAAAAATTCCTCTGAGGATTGGGCAGAGGTTTTTGTATGGATCCTTTGTTTGTGCTGACAATAAACAAGTCTTTGCAAGCCCAGGTGCAAGTGAAGAGTGGGACTGTCAGCCTACTGTTTCCAGGTCAGATGCTGTTGAAAGCAATTTGTGACTTTTCAATCGATAAGACAATAATTTAGAGATGAGTGAACATGTCTAGTTGATGTAGATAAATAAAATATTTTACTGTTGGAAGGATTATCTCACAGAGAATACAATATTTATACTAAATCATATTCTTGTTCTATGCTGACATGACCTGGAATATTGTAACAACTATTTATCGTTATACTGTAAATTTAGTTTTCATTTTTACTTTAATAACTGCTATTTATCTGGATTTGCTTTTTATTTTTTGAAAGTATGCATATTTGTGGATGCCTGCTTTTGAGTTCCCAAATGCTTTCCTTTTAAAAAAAAAAATAAAATTATTCAATTCACCTTTCAGATAAGATCATTCATTGCATTGACTTCCTTACTGATATGCATGAGGTAATTTTATTAAGACTAGGAGTCCTCTGTCAAAATTCTGTATTGAGAACCAAAGTACATAATAATTTTTATTCACCATCCTAAGCTTCTATCAATACTGGTCTTCTCCTGACAGCTATTTGATGTCAAGTTACTTGCTCTTTAAGAGCAAATGACAAGAGCATCTATAATTAATCTGAAGGTATAGAAGGTAGGGAAGAATCAGCTAGGAGTCTCTCTGAACCATCTTCTATGCAACAGAAAGGAGGAGATCCACATGGAGCTGAGGAGGAGAGAGCTTTTTTAAAGCTTTTCTCAGAAATATCTAGAACTTATTTCTAAAAATGACATAAGGTTAATCATTTCATGAATGCTTTTAAGCTCTCCAAATTCTACTCTGGAGACTGATTCAACACAGATAAAACAAAGGAGTTAAAGCCTTTACTCTTTAAGATATGATCTGGTTTCACTTTGTGCCTTATTCCCAATTATGTGATGTAAAACAGAAAATTAGATTCAGAGAAACCTGAAAGGGCTCCTAATGTCTGGTGAGAATCAAAAAATGGTAACACTGAATGCTCCTAAGAGGTTTTTGTTTTTGTTTTTGTTTTTGTTTTTTTTTTAAAAAAAAGAGTTTCCAGAAGTGTGATCAAATTTGTAAAGAACTTTATCAAGAACCAGATGAAGTGAGGGAAGCTATAGGTATTTCCATGTCACACATCTTAAAAAAAAAAAAAAAAAGTTTTTAAATTAAAAGGACACTTCTACAAAGGAAATAATTAAGAATGTTTGGGGGTTTTTTCCTGTCTATGCAGATTTAGTTATACTTTCATGGGAAAAGAAATATACAAAAAAGCACACGTCCTTGGCTACATGAATATCTGGAGCATGGATGTCTTGACTGTGGATTTCTCCTTGGCTTGCTCTTTCTCTTCATTTTCTCTCAGGTTCATTAATCACTCTCACTGGCTACAGAGGCTTGCTCAGCTTTTACATCTGAGCCAACGTGACACTGGCTTTAAACAGAAGCACTGTGGTACTGGCAGTCAGAAGAAGACAGCTGTACCTTGACCTTTTTTATTTTCTTAAGACAATACAGTCTATCAGATCCCTTTTCTTTAGATATAGTGAAGAAATGGCTTTCATTTCTTCTCACAAAGTAATCCAGTGCTGGTAAGTTTCACGTGTAAAGTTATGAGTAATGTCCTCATTATCCATTGTATTTAATTTCTACTCGGCTATTTTCATTTTTATTTATTTTTTAATTTAAATCTTTACTGTAAGTTTTTCATTCAGCCTTTGGGTTCCACTTGTTTTGTGAGATTCTTATCCTTTGACAATACAAAATAACTGACATATTCTCACAGCTCTTCAAAATCTCAACAGTTTCCAATTAAATCAAAAAAATTATCTGAAGCAATTATGTTATTTGTGAATGCATGTGGTGCTTTTCAGATTTCATGAAGCACTCATTGTTACTGTTTACTATTTAACTAACTATTTAATGAAGAAAATAATATAATTCTTACTACAAATATATCAAGCAACAGGCAGAAGAATCTAGATGCACTAATCTGCTCCCATACTAGCACTCAGGTTGGTTGTCTGAGAAGAAAAAACAAAGACCAAATGACTGTGGAGACAGAATTATCCTTTACATGCACGATCTAGTCTATCTAACAATTACTATTAAAGCTGTTGAACACAGGGGAAAGGAACTTATTTAATTGACGTGTTTCTCAGCATAGACTTAGTAAAATCATATTTAACACTGCATTAAGCAACTACTGGCTGAAAAGTTAACCATCTTGCATTTTACTCATAACTGGTTGATAGAAAAATTTTTAAAAAAATCATCTAGTTGAGCTCCAAATCTAGACAGACTGTTCTATAGTAACTCACCTCTTTAAAAATAAATAAATAAATAAATAAATAAATAAATAAATCAGTAATAGCATGTAATAGAGAAAAAACCTTATTGGTCAGCTTCTCCAAATACAGAATAAAACCCATGAGGAGAATAGAAGTTTCTATCATTAACATCTTAGTGTTTCTTATCTGTGAACACTAAAGGGAAGTGTAATTGATCTACTGTCACTCTTTTCCATAATAACTAAAATTTATTTGAAGAAGTTACTGCTTAATTGTTTTTAAAAATAAGTAGTGGACATACGTATAAAACGTCAAAGTGTCAAAATCTAAGAAACACTGGACTAGACCAAATAAGATAAAAGATATCCATAATTATTCCATTCAGACGATCAAATAGAATAACTACATCCTGTTGCAGATCCTATTTATGGAGACGAAGGTTACATGGTGGAGTAAACAATGACATCCAGTGGCCATATGGACTCAAAGCGTTTGTGTCATTTTGGATTTTCTCATCACAACTATTCATATTGTTTAGGGGAGTTAACACTGCTATTGTTTTTATTTAGTTTTTGTTTTGTTTATTTCATGGTAGTAAAGACCCAGTAGCTGAGGTTTTTTGGAGCCAAATAACATTGCAGGCTTGATATGCAGGACTCCATCTCTCTAGTAAGAGAAATGTCAATGAGCTTTTGAGCACAAGCTCGACTAGCTCATCAACAAGAATCACACTTGTAAATCTATACAAACAGCTCTTATTAATTTAAATTGCCATGAAAAATTGTTAGAGCACAAGTGCTTCTAGGTCAGTATTACAAGAAGAGATACTGGATATTTATCCTGTTTTCTAGTGTATCAGGGATGCTCTTGGACTGCGGTGTTAATTATGTTAATCTCAGGTGAAAAATAACACAAAACAAACTAACACCAAAAGGGAGTCTATATTAAGGACAAAAGGATTTAAATGCATTATGGTTTATCTCACTGAGTCACTTATCTGACTGAGACCAAAGCAAAGCCAGAAGGAGATGACTCTAATGAAATTGGATATAAGGTGTTTATCTGGAATATACTGCCTGATTCTCACTTGGGTGTTATGAAAGCAAATATTTATTACGTCATATCTGGTGCACCAGTCTCCACATTATCATCTCTTGTATTAAACATAGTATGCCATTTCTGTTAAGGGCTGAACCCATGTCTGAGTTTCCTACAGATATTATCATAAATCTGCAAATAATGAAGATTATTTTTAAATATATTTTTTCCTCATAAAATACTGATTTTCTGAATGATAAAACTGTAAATTGGGCTTTACTCTTTTTCTGCCTTTTCTCCCCTCTCTACTGGAAATCAGCTTATAGGCATCCCAAGACAGTGGAGCAATAAGAAAATTATTTTAGCTTCCACTGCAGTGCTCAAGAAAAGCAATGCTCCTAGTGGTAACTATAAGCCAACATCACAGTGTACAGTCTGCGATAACAAGGCTACAGTTAGAACTGAGCAATGTCATGCACAACTGTCACTGAAAATGTTCTGCAAGGATAATAGTGTCCTAAGGTATTTTACAAACAACAGCAAAATTTTACGCTTGGAGAGAACAGGGAAGATTCAGTAAGTGCTGCAGATGGGAAGGTAAATAAGAAGGCTGCTCCAAAAGTAATACCACCTATTTTGCTGTTTGCCCACAATGTCAGAAGCAGAGTTTGGTGGTACAGCAGCAGAGGTTGAACCTTCCCACCAGTATTGTTGCTGTGCAACATATGGCAGCAGGGGGGTAGTCTGACACAGTGGCAACTGATGTGGAAGTGTAGATGAAGTAAAAGCATGTAATTGAATTCCTCCACGTGTAAGAAATTGCACCCACTGCAGCAACATTTGCTGCACATTTATGGGGACCAAACAGCGGATGTGAGCATAGTGAGGCAGTGAATGGTGTGTTACAATAGTAGCAATGATGACAGTGGATCACCTCGGCTGGTGCAGATTTTTACAAGCACAACATGAAGGCTTTATTCATCACTAGAAAAAACACATAGCTAATGGTGGTGGCTATGCTGAAAAATAGTGTTTTGTAAGTTAAAATTTGCTCTTTCAAACAGTGTTATTGTGCTTTCTGTATCTGTTGTGGTTTCCATGGAAATAAATAGAGGCATTACTTTTGGAATGAAAAATGTACTTCCTTCAACAGATGGCAAATGAGGAATCTGTAATGAAAAGCAGACCTAGTAAATCTTAAGAGGGACTGAAGAACTGCTAACGGTCAGGACCTGTTATAAATTCTGCTAGGAGTTATTTTCACTGGCAAAGATTGTGCTTGGTCTACGCAAACAATCTACACTGCATAATACGTGTCATCCTGAATACAATAAAAGCAAATTAAAAAATAACCGTGAAAATGAATGAGCAAATAAGTACAGAAAGACCAACTGTAACTTTTGGGTGTTCCTTTTGTACAAACAGTAAATAAATGTTAGCCAGTATCTTTTATGCTTATTATAATAAAATTTTCCTCTTAAAGAAAAGTATCTTAACTTTGTATTTATGTCTCAAATTTCATTTTCTGACTGACACTATCTTCCCCAATTGAACTAGGTAATATCAGTACCATCCTCTGTTCTGTTTAATTTTATTTCATGATATTTCCATTGGCTGACAAGTTCTCCCAGAAGTAGAGCATCTAGGATCTCCTTCACCATGTCCAGCCATCAATCTACAGTAAAAGCTGACAAATGCATTTTATAAAAAACACATTGTATTCCATTTTAATAGAACAAAAACAGTTAATTCTTTAGAACAGTGAAAGAGAAAAATAACTGAAAAGAAGAAAGTTTCCAATGAGATGTTTCCCATGTCTTCATGAATATTTGTAAAATCATTATTTATTATGTCAGCTGAAAAAGCTCTGATGATATTAATATTGAGTAACGGGACCACTAAAACATTCAGGCAGAAAGGGTCTCCAGTTCAAGCCACTTCCAAAATGACCAAGTCTGTGGGATGATCCACTCCACTGCCTCAGTTTTCTCATGGGTGAATGGTTTCTCTTTATGATTCATCTGAAACTCTCCTACTTCAGTTTATACCCGTATTGCAAATAGCACACTTGGCCAACATACTCATACCCAAATCTGTGGGAGGCTTGTTTTCATTAATACAATTGCCTGTTCCATGCAGACAGCAGGCCATAGAGTAAAGATGAATCAGGTGAGTCTCTGAATTCATACATCATTGTCTTAGTTTACTCTGACCAGCTCCACAAATCAAATGTGAAATACTAATGACAACAAAGACTAGGGAATTAAAGATTTTCAGATTCATTAAATTATGTCTGTAATTGTACATTGGATAAGCTTTTCATTTAAAAGAAGAGTGAAATAAAACTCTCAATTCATTTCAATAAGAACCAAATGAAGAAGAGCAACAATGCTAAGAAGTAATCATTTTGAAGACAGCAGCTTTGTCTTCTTGGAGGTGCTTAAAAGATACTGTACAGAGCTTTTCTGGGGAAAAGCTAAGCAAAAAAACCCCAAAATAATTATAAACAATTTATCTATAGAAGAACTCTTATTTCATTCCTGAACTGTTTATGGAATTCGTCAGACTTGCTACTGCTGCAGTTATGATTGCGCTTACCTATTCTCAATAAAGGTGCACAGATGAGACCTCTGTCTCTCTACATGATCTTTCTTTACAATCATGCTTAGTGTTGATTTAATTATATCATTTAGCTAACATGTCCTGAGAAAAACTTCTGTAACTAGTCAGGGTGGATTTCACTCTGGGATCATAAGAAAGTCTCATCTCTCACTGGGACAAATTTTTTAACAAAATATTATTTAATTTTTAAGAATAGACCACAATTACAGTAAAAGCCTACTGATTTTACAGTAATCTATGTGTATGAGTAAACATTTAATATTAATTTCACTGCACATTCCCATAGTTTTGATTTATTCATTTGAAGTAGAAGTTGAGAATTTCACTGTTTTTCATTTTCTTATTTCCTTTTAGATCTCTTTTCTCATTGACCAAAAAAAAGAAAGAAAAAAAGAAAAAAAAAAGAAAGAAAAGGACACTGTACTATGACTACCATTCTTGCCAGCATAAGGAACAAATCTAAATTATTAGAGTTAAAAAAAATTGTGGGTTATTATGAGGGAAAACTAAAAAGTCAGAGGCTTACGTGAAAGCTGTACAGGCTACTGTGCCAAGGCTAACACTGTATTCAGAGAGTTTAATTAGAAGACTAGGAAGGCATGAGAGCAGCGTGAACAGAACTTTGTGTCTATCATCACTCCCAGGTGGATTCTCCAGGTACACTAAGTTTAAGAATTACAAGTTTTGGCTTCAGCAATAAGTTATATGATAATAATTCTTTACTTATTCAAAACTTAAAGGATGAGAAAACACAGGACATACAAGCAACGGTGCTTTGAAACAGTGAAATTACTTCTGATTACTTCTGACATATTCCTTGCAACACCAGACAAAACATAATTAAGAATATCAGTAATCACATATCGGAAAAACAACGCACCCAACTGGTGATAGGGGTCCCCAACTCCAGACCACCTCCCTCCTGTAAGAGATTATTATTTTATCCCATTGCCTCAAAGCTTGCTGAGGAACACTGATGGACAAGTCCAGGCAAGTCCTGGACAGAGGTTGAGAAGTCCTTTGTCTGAGGGGCACAGATGGACAAGGCCAGGGGCAATGAGAGAGAGATAAGCTTCGCATTAGTGGCCAGAAAGCACTCTTTTGTGTAGGCTTATCTCGAAGGAGATGGCCCTCTCAGGAGGTGCTGCACCTGACTCTTACTCAAGCACCCAGGAATGTCACGTTGGCAGAAGAAGAAGGATAAAAAAGGGACAAACAACCATGGTTTTTAGGGTTTTCTGACAACAGAAGCCTCATGAAGAAGAACAAGGAGGGTTTCTGACATGAGAAGCCTCACGATCTGCCTCTCTCCCTCCTGGACTTGCTCTGCGCTCTACCTGCTTGCTTCCTAAGGCCAGCCATGCTGCTGCTGCTCTCTCCCGAAGAAGAAAGGTGTCTGCCATCAGATTCCTCGCTACGGAATGCCTGCATGCTGACAGACTCTCCTGGGCCTGCTACCGGAGACCTGCTGCTTCCTCCCAGACTTACCCCGCAGCTTCTTCCTAGACCTACCCGGTACCTGCACCGTCTCGCTGCCTAAGACGGGCCACGCTGCTGCTGCCCTCCTCCCCTGAGCCTCTGCCCCAGACCATCGGACAACGGGACCTCTGCTAGATCCAGGTGGTGACTATCCCCGCTTTACGCAATTCTTGCTTCTTTCCTACCCTTTCTATCGCCCACCTTCCCTTCCCCATCACCTTAATTCGTAATAGTGTCCATCCTCCACTTCCCCATCTCCCTAATTAGGAATTGTAATAAACCTGGTCAGACCAACATTTGAACCGTTGTTTCTTAATCTCACATCAGGTATACTTACATTAAAAGAACCTCATCTCCCTCCTATAAATTGGAGTGAGACACCTTCTCAAGTAGTCTTCATCCAGGACTTTTTTTTTTTTTTTTTTTTTTTTTGAGTATAGCTCTTAAATGAGGGTGGGTGGGCCATTCCAGTCATGTGGGAAGCACGGTGGATTGCTTGCACCTGTGCTTCCTGGGCCAGCCACCTATATCACCAGGTGCTCAATCATCAGCTCAGGCTCTGGCTATAATAATTAGGATGCGAAGTCTGAAGGTATCTGGATTTTTAAGTTTGTTGCTTTTTTCATTAATTGCGTTTTCCTGTAATAGTCGCTGTTTTTCTCTTCACTGATATAAGTGTTTATACGGTGTGATACTTGTATCTTTAAAACCTAGCTTTAACAACAATTTGGTTACAGACCCTGCCTTATGACTTCAGTCCATGCAGCCTTTTGATGTGACACTGGCTCATTTCCTTTCAAATCTGAAAATTCTAGGACTTTTTTTTTTACTCAAAAAGTTTAATCTGTTTCATTCTGTCATGTTGCATTACAAAAGACCAAGGAGATATGGTCAGTTTATAGCAGCTGACTTGATGCTTACATCTTATTGAGTTCTAATCTTTTTTTTACTGCTAAATCTTTAACTATGGACCTGAAAGACATATTAAATCAAATTATCAAGTATTTATTATTTTCAAAACATGTTGGATACCCAGCAGGAGAGTCTAAAATTTCCCCAGACTTTAACAGTTTTGGAAAATCATCTCACTTAAAACTGATCATGAGAAGAAGAATCTTAGATCTCCAAAAAATGAGGTATGCAGATAAGGGATCATTTTGGAAAATGTGGGCTGTATACATTCTCAATCACTAGAATGTAGAATTTTTGTCATGCTACAAGGATAATATGAAAATTAACCTATGAAATAAAAGACAGTTTTCTTTTTTTTTTTTTTTCACTGAAGAATCATGAAAGTTTGTTATTTTGTTTGTAAATCTTTTCATTAAGATCCTTATTTTTCCCATTATCCTGAGGCCAGACACCAAAATTTTTGAGATAATAAACTTAGGGGAACCATCATAGTCCTTCATTGGACTTTTTCAACACTTTTTTACTCTCTTGCATAATATTTTTGAAATGTTAAAGTAAAATTCATAAACCTCTGTCAAGCAAACTTTAATACCAGTGAAGACGCTAGGTATAATGGTCAGTCATAAATCTCAAGAAGCATCCTTAGAAATCTTTTTCTGATTAGTATTTGGGCTAATCTAAAAACCTGTGCCATTCCCTTCCTCTTCACTCCCGACTATGGGCATAGATATCAGTACATGCAGATACTTACATGTGGTTTTGTGTCAGTCTGTGATTGTACTCACACACATGTACGCTAATGCAATATTCAAGATGCTTTCTCAAGCCCACCACTTAAATTTTGTTCATTTTGTTCATTGTGGCAGTATTGGAGTAGAAAGGAGGCAACTTTCACGGCTAGATAATTCATCTGAGAATAATAAGGTCCAATCGTTAGTCATTAACTCACATGAGATGAAATTCTTAACTGTTAAGCAGGCACTAACACTCAGTTTTCTCAGGCCCAGAAAATACTTTAATATCTATAGAGTCTCTGTAGATCAGTGGAGATGTGAGAACTGTGAATTTACAGCCATTTCAATGGCAGTGACAAAGAGGACTTCAACTAGCATAAAGACAGGGAGAATTATATTTTCTCGAAGTCTCATGCAGCCACTTAAGCTCAGAGTCAAACCTAGTGACCTACTGAAAAACATTTCCATCTGTCCAACAGCCAGGAGTCTACACAAAGTAACTTACGTGACCTGCAGATACTCCATGTCCAAGGATCTTCCTACACTTACAGTCTCACTGTTGTCCTTAGCTCTGCAGAGACTTCACTTCAAGAAGGCTGACCTGTAAAAGTACCTTCTCTACAAATGTTTAGAAGAAGCCCCCTGTAGGACTGATGAACTTCTCAGTCAGTCAAGTCCTAGCTTCTTACACTTAGTGATGTTGAACTCCATTATGCGTAACTCTTAATTATAGACGCTGGTGTCATTCTCTGAAAGGGACTTTAGCCAGTCAGTGATCCTCACCACTTGCTACTCGGTATTTTTAAGCAACTCCCTGCTTAACAATCTGGCTCCCATGGATTCAGATTTTAGTCATTATTCTCTCCATTCATTGTAGCCTGTTTCTCCATCTCAAGCTAGGCAGCAAGTCATTTAAAAGTTAATAAGTGCAGTGCTCAGCATTTCAATAGCTGTCTCCTTTTATGTGTCTAGACATTAGTTGAGGAAGCCAACTCAAAGAAATGGGCTATAGTTGCTGTCTGAAACCTCATATCTTATCCTTTCTGAATTTCAGAAATGGTTCATCAGGAAACTTGTGTTCCAGACCTTAGGTTTATTCTGAGTCAAATGCAAATCCAAAAGAGATCCTTTTCTTTGCAGTTCGCGACAGTACCACTCTAAACAGCAGTCTTGAATTTTCCATCAGCCATACCATGAGCTGACTGTATATAAGTGTTTTCCATTTAGGAGCAAGAATTTATGAGAACTCTATATGAACACTTACTGTTAGATGACTTATTAAACTGGAACTCTAAACATTTGCCTAAATCTAATAGACATGCAGATGCAAATATTGTGTATCTTTTTTTTTTTTTTTTTTTTCAAACAAGAACAAATGTTTCTATGGCTAACAGAGAGCATTAAGGAGTAAATTCTAGTTTTATAGACACACGTACAAATATATTCAAAACAAAAGACACGTAACACAAACAGTGGTCTGTTTGCCATGCTTAGTGAAAAAAAAATTCAAGTTAACATCTTAGGGTGCTGCACATGGTGTGAAGATAAATTAAATATCATTTTGTTTGACTGAAGTAGGAACATTATATTCATGATCATTTTTGTAAGCATTCTTATTTATTGCTTGTTCCTTCATGTGTAAGTGATTCTTTTTGGTTGCTCCTCCATAATTAGTGTGATTACTGTATAACCTGTTTGATTATAACTCTTCAGGAACAGTTCATTTTCTAAATAAATATTTTTAATATCTTAAATCCTCTGTAGAAGTAAAAGCCTCATTTTTTCACAAATCTTTCTGTCTGTCTGTCTCTCTCCCTGCTCTCTGACTCCTTTGTCTTTCTTTTCTTTTCTTTTTCTTTTTTTTTTAATGAACATAAATTGGAGCTTCAGCAGTGTGGAAAGAATGCAGTCTGGTGTGCAAAAGCTCTCTATTGAAAACAAAACAAAAAGGCGCCCAACTCAGAACACAAGAAAACAGTACGCATAAAATCAGTAGAGACATTAAAAAGAAAAAAACAAACAAATGTGCTTTTAAATTCTGGTTTCATCTAAAATTATACATTTTCTTTTTTTTTTTTTCTTTTTTTTTTAGTTACTCATATTATGGGAAAAACGACCAAAAATACAGTATTCCCTACTTCACTGTCAGTTCCTTTGTTAAGGAAATATCAACAAGTTTGTGTTAGTACATTTTTATTGTTTTACTGACATAACAAAAAAACCAAAACAGCTAAAAATGGCAGTTGCACTTTACCTAAGTGGATAAGCCAGGGCACATCTGGTTTTATGTCTGCATCAGTTCTGAGATATAATGCTGCTCCATAGTCTATGTTATGATATTAAATGGTAACCTGAACTTTATTCAGTTCTCAGACAATTAATCTCCCTTCATTGTATTTCATCACTTTCAAGAAATATATGCAGGTAACATAGAAAATAGCAATTAATAATAACTGATTCACTATTTTCATTAAAAACTTATTTGGATAAACATTTTATTTTTGTTTCATTTTGCAGATCTTCAGATGTGTTTTTCCCGTGGAAGAGAAAAAAAATGAGAGAAAGATTGTGATATTTGCCCATGTATTCATTCTTCAAATTCTGAAGTCAGAAATGTTTGAAATTTTCCACGGGAACTTTTTCATTGTACTAACAGTTGCTGTCATGGAATAAAAAAAATAAATAAATATAGAAAATTAAATTAAAAAATAAAATACCTATTTGGAATACATTAGCTAAAATACATTCTTCACTGAAATGCAATCAGAATAGTTTGTTATATTGTACTTGAAAGCAAAACTGATGACAATTCTTTCAATAATTTATGTGAGGTCATTTTGTTTTGGTTTCATTTGGATTTTTTTTGTTGTTGGTGTTGTTTTATTTGCCTGTGAAGATTTGTTCTTTGTAAACTTTCAGATTTCAAATCTGAGTGCTAATTTTGCTGAAAACAATTAACATCAAGAAAGGAAGAAAAAATGCAAGTAAAATTCCCTGGCCAGCAAAAGTGATTTTCTTTTTCTTAAAAAATATAGAAAGAAACAAATCCCTTTTCATTACTTCTTTAATATTTGAAATTGCCACAGAATGAGAGCTGAAATCCTATTAACATTTTTTTTTTACCACATGCACATAGCTCTAATTTTAGCTAAAGCTCAGACTTTAGTTTCATACTTGTTTTATTACTTTATCCTACTTTGTCTATATTACTTCTAATTTAATTTTTGTTTTCCAGAGTGAAGTTATGTCAATCTACTGTCCTTGGGAGAGAAAATGTTCAAACTAAAACCCATGCAAAAAAAAATATAAATACTGAAATGTAACATTAATTTACTAGAAACTACATAAGTCTTGTCTGTGCAGCATTTAGATGTATATTTTGTGGATATTTCAAGACTGGCAAACAAGGACATTTAATCCTGATTTATCTAAAGACACATGAAAAGTAATGTTTCTGACTGCCTTTCCAGTGTACCTAGAGCAAGTCCTGGAAGAACTACCTCTAAAGATGACTTGAAAATGTAAACTGTTCAGTAAATTTAGTAATTTGCTTTCTATTCAAGATTATAAATTTCATTTAGAGGAACTATTAATGGCATTTAAGGTGGTGGCTTTAGCACATAAACTATATCTACCAGGAAATTAACTATACCCACCAAGTCATTTTTTCAAGATATGATACAATATTATATATAGTTAAGCCTACGTGATTCCTAACTTAAAATTGGTAACAGAGTGAGCGAATGTATTTTTTGTTGAGTTGTTTGACTTGGTGTCAGTGAAGGCATTGGTACAGAGTGAACTATAATGCAGGGAGAAAAATAATAGCCGTGCTGTGCACAGCTCTTCAGAACACTTAGTGACAATAGGAGAACCATAAACAGCTAACTCACAGAGGCTGATGAAGTCAGCTCTGCGCTTGCTACTAAAGCTGGTCACACAGAATAAATCATATTCCACCTTCATGCACTATTTTGCTTAAAAATAAAACACAGTTAAACACACTGACAATTTCAGGTTGAATTGTCACCTCTAAATTTAGGGCAAATGACACAGTGAGGTCAGTAGATTTTCCTGAGAGATTTGGAAAACAATATTTTTCATGATTCTACTTCCAGGCTGAAATTACAGTGCAATTAAAGCAAACTGCCATTTTGCATTTACTTTATTAGGATCAAATTTCATTTCATGCATAGCAAAAAGATAATTCTGACTAAAGTCTACTTATTTATACTTCCTATTTAACTCCCTATGCTTGCATTTCTGCAAAAAAAGGTAAACTTCAGATCATGAAATACTACTGAAAGAGTAGATAGAAGGTGATAGATCAAGAAATGCTGGGTCTTGTAAATACAATAGCTAAGACTACAAACCAAGCACAGCTGTAGAGATGTAAGAGGATCTCCCATGTATTGGAAATGCTATCATTTCACATCTTATTTATTCACATCCATTTATACTAAAAATTAAATAAATCTTTGTCAACTTCTAGATGAACTCAGAAGTCTAAGGGCAAGAATTTAATTTATAAGTCTTTCCTAAATCCACTTTATGACAAATATTTTTACAAGGTGGTGCCTAACTCAATTTGTGAAAACGCCACTTAGCAAAGGGAAATAAAGGGAATTAATTACATGCAGAACCTAATTTCTTTCTGATATGTAATTCTAGTATTTATTATTCATTTAAAAATTGTTGTCATGAAGCATAGATGGTTTTTATTTTTTACAATTAAAAAAACATTAGAACAGAGCTTGATACAGAGATGTTCAGCAAGGATAGCTTTAGGGACTATGAGACATAATGATTTGTTCATTGTCATTCATAAATCTAATCAAGAAATAATCATTAACTTTCTATGAAATCTTTTTGGTTGGAAAATGATTATTCAGTAAGTCTGAAAGAGTTTATAAGAAAAAAGTTGGATTTTCTAATTTTCTTAATTTAAATAAGAGAAGTATGACCAAAAAAAAAAACACAAAAACCAAGTTATTCAAAGCTGTTTGGACATTTGCAAAATACAGGAGCACAACATGCTACACATGAAAACAAGTTTAATTTGGTAGTAGAACTAGAATTATTTAAAAAAAAAATACACTTTAAGATTTTGATCTTTTTTAACCATAAAGATTTTATTTCTTTTTCAAAAATTCTTCATAATAACTTGTATTTGGGTTTTAAAATGGTAATGAAAATATTAACAACAATGAAAATGTATAGTGTAAGCACATACCAGAGAATCACAGAATTACAGAATCACAGAATTGCAGGGGTTGGAAGCGACCTCTAGAGATCATCAAGTCCAACCCCCCGCTAAAGCAGATTCCCTACAATAGGTTGCACAAGTAAGTGTCCAGATGAATCTTGAACATCTCCATAGAGCAGACTCCAGAACCTCTCTGGGCAACCTGTTCCAGTGCTCCGTCACCATTAAGGTAAAGTTCTTCTGCATGTTTGTATGGAACTTCCTATGTTCAAGTTTTAGGCCATTACTCCTTGTCCTATTGCTATGCACCGAGACGAGCCTGTCCTCACCCATTTGCCTCCCATCTCCCTTTAGATATTTATAAACATTAATCAGATCCCCCTACTCTTCTTTTCTCTAGGCTGAATAGACCCAGATTACTCAGACTTTCCTCATAGGAGAAATGCTCCAGGCCCTTTATCATCTTTGTGGACCTCCACTGGACTCCTTCTTGGAGATCCCTGTTTTGTTTTTTTTTTTACCTGGGGAGCCCAGAACTGGACACAGTTCTCCATATGTGGGCTTGCCAGGGCAGAGCAGAGAAGGAGAATCACCTCCTTCACCCTGCTGACCACGTTCTATTTAATGAACCCTATGATAACATTGGCCTTCTTGGCCACAAGGGCCACTGCTGGCTCATGGCCAACCAGCTGTCCACCAGAACACCCGGGTCCTTCTCTGCAGAGCCCCTCTCCAGCAGGTCATGTCCAACCTGTACTGATGCATGTGGTTATTCCTCCCCAGGTACAAGACTCTACACTTGTTCTTGTTAAACCTCATCAGGTTCCTCCCTGCCCAACTCTCCAGGACTGAATTCTTTATTTACTTTATAGATGTTTACTTTATAAAACTATATACTGTCACAAATAATATTGCCTATATTGTTCTGTAACTCACTAGCATGAACTTAAAATGATCAGGATTAAGTCTGGAAATATCTGAAAAATAGGGCAGAGGGATTCAAAATGTGGTCAAAAGAGAACTTGTTTTAGAGAATATCTAACTTAAAGCAAAAACTGGAAGGAAGGAAGAGTTTCAGTTTACTGTGTTCAGACAATATTTTGGTGATAAAGTTGCAATTAGCCTTAATCCTTAAGTAAAAGATTCAGCATGTTTGTTCTGGAAGACAATTAAATATCTTAGTCCTTAAGTAATGTAATTTTAGTTCAATTTGAAGCTGACATTATTTATTTCTGGGACAATGGTATATAAAACAGGCAATGAAATACACTGCATGTGATAGTTTGAGAACAGATGTGTATTTTACATGTAAAGACTTTTTATCTGTGAACTTTAACTGCTTTGCTTGTGTGAAAATAAAAGGTGTAAAAGCTGTTTCAACAGCATGGTTGTTTTTTATGTTGAATTAAAAAAAAACATTCACTTTCTTCAGGTTCAGACATGATTATACAACACAGTGAATTTTGTTGGAGGTTATTATTTCTTTTAGACTCATTCCAACAAAATGCAGCTCAGTGACCAGTGAATCTTTCCAATAAAGCTTCTCTGAAAAATAATAAGGTTTTATCCTGTGTACTTTCTTTTGTCGTTGGCCTATATATCTTGTATGAGACAGATTTTCTGACTTTCAAATCTCTCTACTTAATTTCCATGACAAGAAGTCTCTTCTCATGTCGAGATTTTTGATATTGTGTTCTTGTTCCAGATAGAGGATTTATTAGAGGATGCCATGTTAAATTATCCAGTCATAAGAGCTAAACTATTCATCATATGGATGGAAGGAAGCAATCACCTAACAATTTAGAGTTGTCTGATCTGTGCCGTGAAAGTCACTGAGCTGTGGAATGTAGGTGACATCAGTGCTGAACAGTGAAATACTATGAGCAGGATTCAAGGTCTCCTACTCTGAAGGTTCTTTTCTCTCCCTTTGTCATAAACACAAATCTATAGGTTTGTACTAACATTAGTGTAAATTTTTCCTTTTCTGTGATAAGGTGCTGCAATTATATTGGATTTCAGGTCACCATAAGCTTCAGTGTTCTTTTTGTGAAAGTAAGAAGTATGGAAATAGAAACTGATGAAGAATGCACTTAAATCTGGGGAGCACATTTTGTGGCATAATTCTCAGTTCAAACAATTCCCAGAGGAAAAGAACATCAAAGATTTCCTTTTAAAGCTTTTCCTAGTTTTCTTACCAAGGGCCAAGATTCATTGCTTGGCATGCTCATTTTGGTTTCTAGCATATCTTATGCTGTAGCACGTTTTGAATTTTTTTGGTTCTTTTGGAAAATTTTATTGAGGAAGGGCTTAAAATGATAAGTGCAAACTGCAGAGGATTCTTTATAGTTTGTAACCTGATGAGTAAGCTGGAAATTCAAGATGAACTAGGAGAAGAACTTCTGTTTTTAATCTGTGTTTTAGGCAATGATTGATACTAAGAAATAGAGAGACAGAGCTTTCCTTGTAGGCAATGGAGAAAAAAAAACCCTACAACATATTTGGCATAAAATTAGATAAGAACCATGATATATTTCTAAACAAAACAAAACAAAAATCTCACAATGCTTGTTGCTTAACGCTCCTTGTTCGTGGATACTGTTACATAATTGACATATGAAAGACATATTATTTATGCTCTGTTATCTGGCAGATATTCAATAAAAGCTGAAACTTATTCAGTGGTACATTTCTCTTCTTGGTGGCTATATAATTCTCTCTCTGATGACCTGATAGATCAACACATTTTGCTCACCTATCTTAAACAAGTTAAGTTCTGGATGCTTGGTGTCTCCAGGCTGAATGTCATTTGCTCTTGTTCTCTTGCTGTCAGTTGGCCAGCTAAAGTGAGTATCTTCTCTGCTCTTCTCTTGAATGCCTGTTAGGCTCTGAAGGTTTAGAAGTGGAGTAAGTTCATAAACAAAATAATAATTATCTCAGTGAATACAGTGCTGTGTCTGTTAATGTACTGGCATAAATAAATTACTATTAGTCTGGAACTACTCTCTAGCTAACACTGTCTAACCTCTCTCAGGCAAAAATATTATCCATGAAGGAAAAGATAAATACTCGAGGACTGAATAGGAATAAAGTAATGTGTGAACAATTGGGTGAACAAAGTTAGAAACATGTTCTTTCAATTTTAACTTGCATGATTTTCTGAGTAGTTTTTTATTAGCACAAAAAAATAGGTAAAAACTTTGTTCACAAACATACATGTAGTCTCAATATCATTTTCCAGACATCTTTCCTTTTCCCTTTCTCTTTTCCTTCCCCTTCTCTTTCTTTTTTAATTCTCCTTTTTTAATGTTCAACTTTACCTAGACTGCTTTCAGAGTTACTTCCTAACATCAATACCCCATTCTGTGCCTAAATAAATCAATCTTTTCACTAACCTGCCAGTTCTCTTAAAAGATTTTTTACTTATATGAAGTATAAAGTTGTTCTAGTTTATTTCAAGACTAACTTCTAGGAAATGTTTTAGGGTGGTTTTCTGTTTGCTCCAATAAGTTGGTTTTACTAAAATCTAATGAACTCTTGGACTCATCACAAGACTCCAACCATGACTAAGTTTATGAATAGACCAGCTGATCACAGACTTTTTAAACACCTGCCAGTGTATCTTTCTGAAATTGTTGATATTTCCTGAAAACATATGTGTTTGTGATTGTAATCTGACAGTTTTTGTAGAAAACAAGTACTCTTTAATAGGTTTGGGATACCAAGTCATTAAATTTTATGTTCTGAATTCACTGCTGTTTAATAATCAGCTAATGCTGAGCCTTCTCTGCCTGTTTCAACAGAAAGAAATGAATTGAAATGGATCAGGGATAAAGTACAGCTTTGGTTTTAGAAATCCAACCTTTGTTTGCTTGAACTTTGAACTGACAATAAAACAACATTAAAAGAACAGCTATGAGGATGTGTAGAGATTTACCATCGGAACAGTAAATAAATCACATTTTTTTATTTTGTAAAAAAACCTCAACATTAAAATATTAAATATTCTAAAATTCCTGTATTATACCAGAAAAAAAAAAATGAAAAACATGGCTACATGGAGAACCCTATTTTGCTTTGTTTGAACAGTTGCAATTAGATATTATTTCAGATATGCACTAAAGTATGGAAAAATCGAAAACTTACTAAAGGAATTTTGTGACTTTCTGCACAAGATGATATCTGATCTTATGTAAAATAATTATCAACATATAACCTAAGCTTCTTCCTTTAAAAAGTGAAGCAAGATGGTTAACATCTGCCTTATAGTTTCTTCCTTGTCCTCCTTTTCTCATCTTGCTTTCATTGAGTATTTTGTTTTCCTGACACCAATTTACAGCAGAGAAAGTGTACACTGGACGTAATGAAGATAAAGATGTTCTTTATATGTTCCATTTAATTGCATTGAGATAAACAATACAAGAGCTGTTTGTTGTTGTTGTTTGTTTGTTTTTGTGTGTGTGTGGAAGTGTGTGTGGTGTGTGCATGTGTATGCATGTGTGTAGGAATGCATTGGTTCTACTGTAGAAAGTTTCAGTATGTTAGAGGAGCTGTTCCAGCTTGATGAAAATTTTCATCTTCTGGGTAAATGTTCAGATAAGTGTCACTAGAAATATGGATATGTTGAAAATATAAAGTACCTTTAATCTAAAAAATACATATGAATACATATATATACAGTCTTTGTAAATATTTCAAACTAGTTTTGAAGCGAATTAAGATCCTTGAAGACCTGTGCTATAGGCCTTGAATTTGAATTAATAGTCTCTGTGAAGCCACTGAAAAGAAAATCTACTCATGGTATGCCACCCTCCCAAGCAATCTTGTTACTGTAAACTTGAGCCCTTATAACTCTGGTGTATTCAGTACCAAAATGTTACAAAATTAGAATACAGATTCAACAAAATAAAACTGCATAGAACAAAAGCCACGTTGTCAATATTAAAATCAAGATCCCAAACACGTTTTACCAGCTTCCGTAGGATCAGGGAACAGTAGTTCACACATCATGAAACAAAAAAACTTTGTCATGTAAGATCTGAGCCCTCATTTTAACTTTTTATTTTCTTTCTAAAAGTAAAAGAGGGGAAAAAGAATAGCTTAAAAGTACACAAGTAATTGCTCAAGAATCCACAAAATAATGGGACTACATGAGTGTACATTCTCACCGATTTTAGTGTTTGATTATTTAGATATGATTGCATATGCTGGAATTGAATTGTACCAAACAAAAATGATGAGATTAAGCGTGCTTTTTACTTTCTGAAAATTATTGTCTAGAATACAGATTACAAGTATAGAAGTTCAACTCATTCCAAAGTAAAGACTGAGAAGTATTGGAATGTTTTGGGTTGTTTTGAAATGAAGAATCACATGAAACAGTCATTGTGCTTTAAGGCCACAAAGCCACCAAATAAGCTGTGCCCGAGGCTAGATGGTGTGGATCAAGCCAGTCTGCTCTAGAATGAGCGAGTTCAAAGAACTATGATTTAAAATTAATTACGACATTTGACTTTTGGATTAGCAGTTCATCCTTTGCCTTCTTTCTTTAGGCAGTATAAATTTAGCAGCCTACATATATCTTCCCTTAACCTCCAAATTCCTGAAGGCTGCAAAATTTTGCACAGTCCCAACATTGTGGCATATCCCATTCTATTCAACAGTTATGGGAATGAAAGTGAACTACTTGATGTGTTTAGGGCCTCTGGATGCACAAGAAACACTGATAAACTAGAGTCCTGTGAAAGTCTGTTAACATGTTTAGGGGCCTGGACATTATAATGTCCTTAGGAGAGGTAAAGGGAACTAGGCTTAGCTTGGAAAACTAATTGTTCCTTGTTCTCTCAAATACAGGAGGGTATTAAATGAAACTAATCCAAAGTAAAGAGCATGAGTTATTTTTTCATGTCATTGGGCCATGAAGCTTGTTGCCCCATAATTTTATGCATATTTAGCCTATATTTCTTCAAAAAGAGATTAGAAGGAATTAAGAAAGAAATTTCTACCAAGGCAATTAAACAGAAAGACATTATGTCTGTCATAGAAGAACATCTTGACTTTCATATTGCTGTAGTCTGTAAGAATCCTAAGAAATCATTCTACTTCACTCTTCCTTGGGCATATGATGTCAGGTATCATCAAGAACTAAGCTAGGTGGACCTTTAACGTGATATGGTGGTGTTGCTTTTGTGTGCTGCATCGTTTACAGCCAGAGTGATAGGTGAAGGAGGAGAGGGAGTCTAGATCATTCCTAGTGGAAAGACAAACAACTCATGGTTTTACTGTCTGCTTGGTTATATAAGAGTAAAATCAGTTTGAGCAAACAGGAAGAGAAGAAAGGTTCCCCTTGAATTAGCTGGCTAGTTGAAGAGTCAAGTATGTGGGTGAACTGTGAAAACTGGATTTGTTTATTGAAGCACGTTATTACAATATACACACTGTTGACTACTGAAGTTCTCCTACTGGGTCAGGACAGGAAATGTGGTTTTCCGTTCTTTCATTTCAGAGATGCAATGGTGTTCAGCATCAATATTCTGCTGTTTGAACCATCTAGGCTGTGGGCTAATAAAAACAAAGGGCTGATAATAAGTGTTCTTAAAATTCAGTGAATGAAAAAAATGATGAACTGGACAGGAACTGTTGGAGGTTCTTTTTATCATTCATGGATAAGAGTTTGGTTATCCAATCAAGTTATGAAAAGGAAATAAAATATTTTCCTCACAATGTTAAATCATTTAAGATTATCTAAAGACTAAATATTAGACATGGTTAAGGATGTAACTGAACACTGATTAGGGTTGGGTGGGCTATTTAGAAGATCAGAGCCAGAACCAGCATATTTAATTCTATCTAATTCTGTCTTCTGTCTATAATGTCTTCTTGCTCAGCAGTAGACAAGGCATTTGCAAAAGAATTACTGGCATTGCTACAATACTGGGAAACAATAAATCGTAGTGTTTTAGGTAAAGGAAACATATATATTATTTGGACATCAGGAGAAGTATCTTCTGTTTCTCCAGATTTAAGTCAACCCAGTTTACAGGGATATTGCTTTCCTGAGCATAATTAGAAGAGCTATTAGGAAGTCTATTAAGTTCAAGGATACTGTTAGACTGTTATTATGATAGTGTTATTATTATACTGTGCTAAAAATAGATCAAAGAATCTTGCTGCTAGGAAATGATTTTTTTTCTGTAGTCAATTAAATTAATTTTGGTTTTCATTATGTTTGTAGAGAACATACATAACCAAGAGAATTCTTCCAACTCTTCACCATATTTAATGACTTCCATGCTTTTTCTATTGCATACTGTGTCTTGATTCCTGTCCAGGAATTATTTTATCTATTCGGAACAATCAATTCAAAATTCTAATTTAGGATTTGGACATTTGCAAAGGCAGAGACAGTGTAAGTACACGTGCATAACAGTGTGTATCACAGCTCCAGTTCTCTGCTTTCTCCTTCTTCCTTTTAACAAGTAATTGGCTTATTGTTCAAGCCACTTTTCCCCAATACTGATGGTTAACACTGCCAAAAAGAATGAGAAAAAAAGTGAGCAGAGAGAGTCTTAAAGTACTCCTTTTTCATTGTAGCTCCCTCTTCTCCAGTAGCCTTTCTTCAGACTCTTTATCATTTCTTGACACTCCTACTTCAACTAACAGTTCTCTCTTGCATGTAATTTTCATTCTAATATATGCCAACATAGTGGCAACAGGAGAACAGTGAGCTTTGAAAAACCATTAAAAAAATCATTTTTTAAAATTTTAGTTATAGAATCTGAAGCCTGCCTGATATTGTATACGGTTGGAAAGGAGAATCTTCAACAGAATAATAAAAAAACAGTTGTAGTCCTAGGCCAGAATGTTAAACTGGATAATGAAAATCAGTACCAGTTTAGGCTTTTTACTTCTTTGTCTATGTGGATTTTGGAAACAAAATCTCAGGCACTTGTTTTTAAAAAAAAAACATAGCCTAAACAAATTTCATGTTTCTGACATGCTATTCATGTTTTTGGTTGACTTATGTTTGTAAGATTAGAATATAGCTCACTTGAAAAGCTAAGTACTTGACTATATGGAAAATCATATGGAACAGTATATCCAACTAGTGATTTTGGAACTGCAAGACCTGATCAGAACAAAATGCAAATATATATTAAAATATAATATAATCTTTTGAAAAAAATTATCAAATACATTTATTTTCAAATATTTATTATAAATATTTTATATTTATTTATTATTTTTCTACTTGCGCTTGAAGCACAGATTAACATTTTTTTTTCCAACCTGAATGAAAAATTTGGGGGACCTGCTGATTTGGCCATTAGACCTCTAGACCTATAATCCTGTCACAGTGGGTTGTCATGGTTTTATGATTTTTGGTTATCAGTATTCCACATCATAACATCATGTAGTGCACTGGGAGTTAAAGTGTTCCGGATGCCTGTCCCCGAAGAGAAGAAGAACTACATTCCCCAGAAGACTGTTCGCTGTGCTGTTATCATTTCTGCTCAGGGGGAACAGATATAAGGCCTTGGTAGGTCATCTGACTGGGCTATTCTTCATCAGGCTCTCCTCCCTGCTGCTTAAAGGGACTGCACATCTCACCTCAGCGTTATGGTGAGGCCTATCCAGCTTTTGAACAATCTTTCTCTCTCATTATATTTGATTTATTAGCTTCAATTCTAATTATATTGTATTATAGTGTGTTATCTTGCATTCCGATACCATATTTAGTAAATTAGTTTGTTTCTCCTCAGATCGTTGCCACTGTTTTTAATTATTTTGGGATCCCCTGTTTCCCTTTTCCGGAGGCGCGGATTTTGTGAAATCCCTCCGCCCCGCTAGTCACGGAACCGGGATGAACCAGCCCGTAAACCGTCGACATGGGTGAGAATCTATTGGGTTCAGGTGCATGGTAAGTAGGATGTGTTCTGGAACAGTGAAACTTCACAGCATAGAGTACACTATCTCATAGAATCATAGAATCATAGAATGGCCTGGGTTGAAAAGGAGCACAATCATCATCTAGTTTCAACCCCCCTGCTGTGTCCAGGGTCACCAACCACTAGACCAGGCTGCCCAAAGCCACATCCAGCCTGGCTTTGAATACCTCCAGGGATGGGGCATCCACAACCTCCTTGGGCAACCTGTTCCAGTGCTTCACCACCCTCTGAGTGAAAAACTGCCTCCTAATATCTAACCTAAACCTCCCCTGTCTTAGTTTAAAATCATTCCCCCTTTGTCTTATCACTATCCACCCATGTAAAAGGTTGTTCCCCCCTCCTGTTTATACGCTCCCTTCAAGTATTAAAAGGCCGCAATGAGGTCTCCCCGGAGCCTTCTCTTCTCCAAGCTAAACAAGCCCAGTTCCCTCAACCTTTGCTCATAGGAGAGGTGCTCCAGCCCTCTGATCATCTTAGTGGCCCTCCTCTGGACCTGCTCCAAGAGCTCCATGTCTTTCCTGTACTGTACTCACAAGAGTGGTGTGGAGGGGTACAATCACCTTCCTCTCCCTGCTGGTCACCCCTTTTTTAAGGCAGCCCAGAACATTGTTGTCCTTCCGGGCTGCAGGCACACATTGCTGGCTCATGTCCAGCTTCTTGTCCACCAGGACCCCCAAATCCTTCTCCGCAGGGCTGTTCTCAAGGAGATCTTCCCCCAGTGATTGCCCCGACCCTGCACTTGGCTTTGAACCTCATTAAGTTCTCATGGGCCCACTTCTCCAGCCTGCCCAGGTCCCTCTGGATGGCTTCCCTTCCTTCCAAAGTATCAACTGCACCACTCAGCTTGGTGTCATCTGCAAACTTGCTGAGGGCACACTCGATGCCATCATCTGTGTCACTGATGAAGATGTTGAAGAGCACCGGTCCCAACACCGACCCCTGAGGGACACCACTTGTGACCGGCCTCCACCCTGACACAGAACCATTAATCACAACCCTTTGGCTGCGTCCAGCCAACCAATTCCTAATCCATCAAACCTTCAAATCCATACCTTCCTACACCTGTCTGATGGTTTAAAATCAGACAGTTCCAATCCTAAGGAGAATTCAGACTAGAAATGCATCTGAGTAGCAAAACCTGTTATCCCTGGTGGCCAGGGATGCTTTCACTGATATCATCCTCTGAGGGCTGAATGAGTGACTCATAATCTTTCATGTAAAGTCTGAGTCT
Source organism: Pavo muticus (assembly GCA_016647715.1). Classification (NCBI taxonomy): domain Eukaryota; kingdom Metazoa; phylum Chordata; class Aves; order Galliformes; family Phasianidae; genus Pavo; species Pavo muticus. Next base: position 2,107,652 of record JACDJE010000137.1, read on the forward strand.
AGGTTATGAATGCATTGTATACTACTTGATTAGAATTTGACCCAGTCTTGAGAAGTCCCACACAGGTAACCAAAAACCTGTGAAACAAAGAATACTAGAAATTCTGTGCAAATATATGCTATGCTAAGCGAATCACAGAATCATAAAACCACACAATGGCTTGGGTTGGAAGGGACCACAAAGATCATTAAGTTCCAATCCCTCTGCCACAGGCAGGGCTGCGAACCGCTAGATGAAGTACTAGATCAGATTGCCCAGGGTCCCATCCCCGTTTACGTTTAAGAATAGTTCAGAGAAAGCTTTCAGAAGCGTTGTAAATTATAAAGCTGCATGGAATCTATGATGTTGTATAACCTGGCCTTAAACATCCCCAGGGACAGAGCATCCACAACCTCTGTGGGCAACCTGTTCCAGCACCTGATCACTCTCACAGTAAAAACTTCCCCTGACATCTAATTTAAATCACAGCTGGATATTAGGAAATACTACTTCTCTGAAAGAGTAGTCAGGCACTGGAATGGGCTGCCCAGGGAGGTGGTGGAGTCACCGACCCTGGAGGTGTTCAAGGAACGTTTGGATGATGTGATGAGGGATATGGTTTAGCGAGAACCATTGGTGATAGGTGGATGGTTGGACTAGATGATCTTATAGGTCCTTTCCAACCTTAGTGATTCTGTGATTCTGTGATTCTGTGAAATCTTCCTTTCTTTAGTTTAAAATCATTCCCCTTGTAGTATCACTATCTACCTTTGTAAAAAGTTGATTTCCCTCATGTTTATAAATGCTAGAGATTGTCAATAATTATGTTCTTTCTTATGTAATAATAAATCTCCATTATTAATCACAATTCCGTGGCCAATCCTCATTCTGCCAAAGATACCTAAAGAACCTGCCTGTCCTCCATAATGCCAGGTGATAGTGAAGTAAAGTCTAGGAACTTACCTTCATCTTGGCATTCAACACGTTGTGCTGGGCATGGCTTGCTAAGTGTTGCCTATTTCAAAAATCCAGTGAAGAAAGGCAAACAAAATACTGGTTTACAAGTTGCTGGGATAAGCAAACACTAAATTTAAGAAAGGAGACAGCTCTGAGTGATAGCATTCAGATCTGACCTGTTTTCATTTTGAATCCTGTGGGAGAACATGGCTTTCATTGAACTCTTGGCTCATACACAGAAGTGAAATAAGTCATACTGGTCACATGAAGTGTTCACAAAGTGACTTACCAACTTACTTAATTGTAAGATTTAATTTTCACAACTGACCTGTAACTCCAAGTGCTCTACTAGTCATTCACTTTTTGAAAAATCTCTGAATGTCCCACTTGTGTAATTGTCTTCTTACTACAGACACATCTCAAAATGCCCAAATCTTTAGCTGCTTTTGAAAACAGCCCCATGAATAGCACCAGGAAATTTTATTGTTTTTCACTTTTTTTAAAATAAAATACGATTATGATAAGAAAAACCTTTTCAAGTTGTTACATATAGTGAAAGTTTCAAAAGAATGTTCAAGGTATTCTGAAACCAGTCAAACATCAAAATTCTGCTCCACAAGTCACTATTGTCATTAAACAACATGGAATAGAAAATGAGAATTAAAAAGCGGAAGACTCAGCAGATTTTGCTAGAAAAACACAGCCACAGTGAAGAACTGCCAAAGAAGCTTTCCAACACCAATAAAAAAAAAGAGGTTTTAAAATAAGAAAGCTTATTTTAGAAGTGCTGCGTGGTACAATGTCTCATCTGCAGTGAATATTGAGTAAAATATAGCATATAATAAAGGAAATTGAACTGCTGTAAAAATTATAAATAAACCATTTTCTGAATGGTATTCCATTAAGTTTTATATAGTAATAGTTGGATACAATCTTTTTGTGTTTTACTGACTGTATTCTTATAGAATATGGAATTTCATAACCAGGTCAAAATAAATAATAATAATAAAATAATAATAATTTATTATATTTTGACAGAAAAAAAAAAGTAGAAAATAGAGAAAATACCCAACATAAATGTTCCAGGCATTTCCTATTTCTCCTATTCCAAGTCTCTCTAGAAAAGAAATTGGTGCTTGTGACAGATTTTGACAAAGTTAATCTTCTGTTTTCTTAAGTAAAGGAAACATCAGAAGATAAAGAAGTATGTAAGACATAGCAACATATACATATCTATTTTATTACCATAGTACCTTAGCATCACAGTTAAGAAAGTCTGTATGAAAATGAAGACATTACAGCTATAATATAGCAGAGCTTCTGTCTAGAAAGCTGATAAGTGAATGGAGCTCCAGTTGATATAACTAGATCTACATGTATGCACCATGCCAGTCACACTTGTATGTTTAGACTCATGAGTTTGAAAGATGGTGCCAGAAGCAGACTGTGTAAATCCAGTGCAGAATCTGGGTACACTTCTATTTATTTGTTTTGTTTTTAGAAGATGTCCTTTTTATTTCAAGAATCACTTTTTTTTACTAAGACTGCTTATTTCCTATTTTTTAAAGAAAGTAAAAGTAGCAGTATCCTTAAAATATAAATTAGGCACTGACTGCTGGTTCCCAGTACTTAGATGAAAAGAGGATTTAAATCTTGCAGATCATCAAACATGTATTATTTGCAGTCCTAAGAAAAGAAAAGAAAAATAATGAATGACAGTCCATATCACACTAAATTTTACCACTAAGAGTGCTGTGGTTTAACCCGGCATGTGACCGAGCACCACATGGTTGTTTGTTTGCCCACTCTCATCCTTCTCTGTGGGATAGGGAAGAGAATTGAAACGGGGGGGGGG